>JNEU01001120.1:0-76480 GCA_000697475.1 Lichtheimia corymbifera B2541
ACGACAATTGGTAGCTGATGCTTTCTCGATCCACTATGTACAGACGACACGATTTTTATTCGAGACACGATACAAGATACTATGGACAACACTATATCGAAGAAAGGCCCGTAATTTGCTACAACTGTGGAAACGAAGGACATTTTGCAAGACAATGCGCATTAGACACGTTACCGGATGCTTACCGTTTTCGACCATTTCGAGGGATGACATACGAAGAACCACTCCACAAGCAAGAACCTGGCATACAACACGATTTCCCAAGACTGGACCATCAAGTACGCACCGTGAAACAAGATCCACCGACTGCTCATCTTCTCGACATTGACACCGACTTTGATGCCATTTTTCGTCCTTACGAGGGCAACCTGGAAAATGACATGAATCATCTTGAGAAGCTTTTCACCACAACCAGTACCGATTTACCGTTATATTCCATGACATGTAATGGGTATCCTTGCGACATTTTGCTGGACAGTGGTGCATCATCGACATATGTATCACCGTTATTGGTTCAAGGAGTGCCGCGGCAGCGTGTTGAAGGCCGAAGTGTAGAAACTGCTGGTGGTCATTGCATGCGTATCGATGAACGAGTGAATCTCCAATTGAATGCTGGTGGATTTGTGCATCAAATAACTGCTTACGTCTTGGATACCAAGTTCGATCTTATATTGGGGCGCGATTGGATCAAGCAACACAAGCCAATTCCTGACTGGGATCGTGACACTTGGAAGATTGTTGATGCTGGCATCACATACACCATTCGTCCTAAGCACCAGCGTGAAGTTCCAGAATTGGCATATCTCATTTCGGCTAGACAAGTTCAACGTTATCAGCGTGACAAGAAGATTGAGCATATGTTTGCTTGTTACCTTCGTCCAGAGGCCGAAGATTCTGGGGATGTGGAGGATGCCAAAGTCAAGTCATTGATCGTCGAGTTTAAGGATGTATTCCAAGACAAGCTTCCAGGATTACCACCAGATCGCAATGTGTCCCATGTTATCGATACCGGTGATGCTGCACCTATTAACCGACCACCATACAAGATGAGTCCACGTGAGTTGGATGAATTGCGAAAGCAGTTGAAGGAGCTTCAAGACTTACGGCTTATTCGACCAAGTACATCACCTTGGGGAGCACCAGTATTATTCGTACGCAAGAAGGATGGATCTATGAGATTGTGTATTGATTATCGCGCAATCAATCAAGTCACCAAACGCAACTCACATCCGTTACCTCGTATCGATGAATGCTTGGATCGTTTAGGCGGTGCCAAATATTTCTCGAGTATCGATTTGAAGAGCGGCTATCATCAAGTGAGGATTCGAGATGAGGATGTTGACAAGACCGCATTCAATACACGATATGGTTCTTGGGAATGGTTGGTCCTACCTTTTGGATTGACAAATGCACCACCTACTTTTCAACGCTTGATGAATGCAGTACTGGGAGACTGTCTTGATGAGTACGCGTTGGTGTATTTGGATGATATCCTCATTTACAGCAAGTCCAAGGAAGAACATGAGCGCCATGTGCGTGAAGTGTTACGTCGTCTCCAAGATGCCTAGCTGATTGCCAACAAGAAAAAGTGCGAGTTCTTCAAGACTGAGCTGGAGTTTGTCGGTTTTCGCGTGTCCGGAAAAGGAGTAAGCCCTTCGGTGCAGAAGGTGAAGGCGATTCAAGAATGGCCAGTACCAAGGAATGTGCAAGAAGTACGACAGTTCATTGGGTTGGGTTCGCATTATCGTCGGTTCATTCGCAACTTCTCGTCGATTGCTACACCTTTGACAGACTTGACACAAGGAACAGGAGCAAAGAAAAGGGCTATTGTGTGGACCCCCGCGTGTCAAGCTGCATTTGAAGAAATCAAAGCCCGCATGACCAATGCACCAATTTTGCTGCCACCCAATTCAGACAAGCCATTTACAATCGAGACTGATGCATCTGATTTTGGTGTTGGTGCCGTACTGCTTCAAGAAGGTGATGATGGTCTCATGCATCCAGTGGCGTTTGAATCCAAAAAGTTATCACCAGCTGAGCGCAATTATCCAGCACAAGAACGAGAACTTTTGGGTATCTTGCATGCATTGAAATCATGGCGTTGTTTTGTGGAAGGGAGGAGCTATATCGTGTATACCGATCATCATCCATTGAAATATTTCCGCACACAAACCAAGCCTACACCACGCCTCACTCGTTGGATTGCTGAATTGGAGTTATACGATCCCAACATCCAACACAAGCCGGGGAAAGATAACCATGTGCCTGATTTACTTTCACGTCGTGATGGACCTGGGTGTGATACATCTGAACAAGACATGGAGCCTGAATATCTGTATGCGGTGCGTGCCATCCAAGAAACCGATTGGCCAAAGTTTTATGCGAAGCCTGAAGAACAATGGCCATCATTATACAAGGATTTATTACAAAAGCATCGACAACGATTTGTGACCCGCAATGATCAAGTCTACCGTCTCATCAAGAATGGAGAACAAACCAACGAGGTGCGTTATGTGTTGTTCGCTCGGCGTGCTGATCTTGTACAACAATTCCACACTGGCTTTGGACATCCTGGCAACAAGACATTATATGACTTGATCAAGAAACGCTATTGGTGGCCTGATATGCAAAATGACATCAATACATGGATCAAGGAATGCCCACAATGCCAACTCGCTTCCAATGCTGATCGTCATGTGCACCATGCTCCTATGAAACCATTGGATATTCCCGCTCCTTTTGCTCGATGGCACCTGGATTTTATTGGTGAACTGCCACCAACGGTTAAAGGCAATCGATGGCTTCTTGTCGCAGTTGACTCTACTACCAATTGGACCTGTGCACGTGCTGTGCGAGATGCTACTGGAGAAGCGATTGCCAAGTTCATGCACGAGGAGATCGTTATGCATTTTGGTTGCCCGCATGAAATCGTTACGGATCGTGGTGCAAATTTTCTTTCCAACATTCTCGCTCATTACCTTGGCCGCCTGAAGATCCAACACAAGCGTACGTCTGCTTTTCACCCACGTACAAATGCCAAAGCTGAACGCACAAATGGGATCCTCAAACAAATGTTGCGCAAATACGTCAATGGTGCCATTCATCGCTGGGATGAATTTGTGGACACTGCTGTTTTTGCCTGTCGAATTCGCAAGCATCGTACAACCGGTCTTAGTCCTTTTTATATGGTATATGGCCGCGATCCTGTTCTTCCTGGTGATACCTTGCAACCAATGGTCCTATCAAATCCATCTGATGATCCTCAAGCACTTGCAGACTCTCGTTTACCTGAATTACGCAAGTTACGTGATTCCCGCAACCAGGCCATCAATCGACTTCAAAGCAATGCTCAACTTGACAAGCAACGATGGGATGCCGTACTTAAACCGCAAGATTTTTCTGTTGGTGATATTGTTGCGATGCGCCATGAAAACAAGCTTAGCCTTGAATACAATTGGAAAGGCCCTTATCGCGTCATTGGCAAGAATCAAGAATATCACACATACAAGCTTGAAGACATGCAAGGCAAAGTTTATTCATCCAAGGTACACACCGATCGCTTAAGACCTCTCAATGTCAAGAATCCAATTCCGGAACCATGGTACGACCCTGCTTCATCACGTGCTCAAGAACGCCAACGTCTCGCTCAAGCTGCAAGTACATCTATGCACGAGGACGTGCAATAATCTGGAGAGGGGGTATTGTCGGGGTACTATGCGCTGGCGCAGCAATATTCTTTTGACATCAACTTCTGTTACACGGTGAGCCACCTCAGCATCCGTAGCTTATGCGCAGCAAGGCGCAGCTTTACTTTGCCACATATTATACATTAGCTATCTCATATAAATATCCCCATTCCACCATATGAATAAACATCATCTCTTTTACGTTACAAACACTTCTTTATTATCATTCGTCGTTGCTATTGGCTACGGTCATATCCGCCAAAAAGAAGCACGACATGTCTACCAAAACGTTTTGATGAGGGTGGGATTCGAACCCACGCCACCGAAGTGAGTAGAGCCTAAATCTACCGCCTTAGACCTCTCGGCCACCTCACCCTCTGTTCTAAACAGAACTGAAACAACATAATAGAGATGAAACTTTCCTAATTGAGAACGCAAAAAAGTCATCCTACGGACTTGTAGTGAATTGCATAATGCAGCGGAGCATTTCCTCTATTGAATGCTGTCCTGATCGAAATTTTATGGGTGGTTAATGTTTAGTAATTTGGGGTCAAAGGTCTCTATCATGTTCTGGTGTCACAAGCATTTGCTGAATTTCGAGCTCAGAAGTGTGATCTCGCTGCCCACCCTCAAAAACTGAATGATCATGCTTTGTCCTCAATTGAATATCATTAACGGCATTCATAAGTGTATGTAACAACACTTGCACGACCCTTTTTTTATCATAGATTAAGTTCCATCATCCAACGTTTCTCCTTTAAAGCAGTTATTCATTGACTAAAGATCGCTGGCTATACGTCGCCAACATACCTAATATATAGGATATCATTCATCGTATATATTCCGTTTCAATTCAGTAGCACAGTGGCTTGAGTGCAATCATGTATGAAAAGATATGATGTTGAAGAATAGTTGTACTTGAACCGTGTTTGCATGAATTGGATTGGATTAATGCAAGCTACTGTACAGCGTGATGTGCTGGATGCAAGCAGCCAAGACAACAAGGCAAGATCGATGATAGAACAGGCTCAGGTCCAAAAACAAGAAAGATAACAAGATCTATAACTAAGAATGTTAGGCTGATGTATAGAGATCTCTCGTATACAACTAACCTGATATAACAAGGATAAAGGAACAAGGATACAATGACAAGGACACGAGCGACAACAATGACAAGAGCTAATCTATAATAGAAAGGTGGCCGTTAGGTACACAATCACAACACGTCTGTGCAAGGATCACGTACCAAGCGACAAGATAAAGACAAGGATCAAATGAGCAAGATATCAAGGCTATGACTAGGCAAGGACAAGAGCAGAGCAAGGCAATAGACAAGATAATCAGACCGGGGATAGAATGATAGCTTATTTATACCAAAAAGGAGGAATGATAAGAATGTAGATGATAATAAATATACGAGCAAAGTATCCATGATGGTTCAAATGATCATGACAACAAGTAGTAGAAATAGTCAGCTACAAAGCGTGCCTCTAGCTACTGCACATGGAGGAACATCTGAATGCTGGTGACCATCTTGCTTTGATTTATCATGCATGAAGCTGGTGTAACAACTGGCGACTGGTATAAGAGGAAATCGGGGTAGTGTGCCAACATGCCATCCTTCTTTGCGTTGACACCAAGCAGGGAACGAGGAACCCAAATGAAGCTCTCCATTTTGAAGATCAAGGACACTGAATGCGATTAATGAGCTTTTGAAGTAAGAGCTTGATCACCTAGCTGCAATGCAACATTTCAACTGACATTGAGCAACCCAACATTAGCCTTTCATGTCAAAGGACACGTCAAGTAAACGATGCATACGTTACCGGATGGTGTGCTATCGATCCCTGGTCCACAATAAACGACTTTTGACAAGTAGTCTTTTTCATGATGATATCAGCAAACAGCAACAGCAGCAGCCCAATAAAGAAGATGATGGCAGCAAGAGTTCCCATAGCAACGGATGGTATGGGGCACAGTATCAGCTCATGTATTATATCAGCTAACGCACCGCTCTCAGACGCCAATTTACCAATGGATCATCTTCTCAACGATACGCTTATCATTCTTTGCCATCACAAAAATACGAAGGATACTGTCGCATGCTAGCAGGCTCTTGACCAGCTCTTTCCTTTACCCTTTGGTTGCTGACGCCTTTAAAACCCGAGTTGGTGTGAGTAGGTCATAGCGGACATTGGTTCTGTGAAAGAGAGAGCTGATCTTTATGTTCCATAGGTCTCATTGTATACCTGCACTTTCATTGTTGTGGTCGCCGTTGTGATATTGGATCCTTGTGACAAGGTAAAGCCTGACCATATTATTTGAAGAATCATGTACTCATATATTATGTATCTATGGACCTTGGATTGATAGTATGGCTACAAGATGCATGTTCTGAAGAGAGGAAGAACCGAGGAGATATAAGGATGATGTGATGTGACGGACTACCTCAAACTAATGAGGGAAAGGTATGCACACTATGAGTTCCAATTTTTCAATTGTCTCATCATGCACGTTTCCATTCATTGTACCGATCAGGGCTATCTTGGATCACCGTTTTCATACCATTGATTGTTCAGAAGAAGCCGATATCACTCCACGTATGTGGGATTTTGTTGAGGAGCTATTTGATGAACCAGCAATGGATGTTCGAAGGCAAGTCATGCATGGCTAACTTTTCTTTCTAGTGGTGGTAATCGTCATTTTCTCGAAGCACAACAGATGCTATTGCTAGGCTGCATCAAAGCTTGTTGGGAAAAGGAGGATATGCTGGTTCGGTTCACTGCGAACGAATACGCGAGTTGCAGCTACAACGGTGATGTCCGGAATTCATGCGTGAAATCCACCCACTCTATATCATCCCACTCCCCCTTCACTGTGTCCCTGTCCCTTGTGATTATATCTAGAAACCTCTTATTTTCATTACATTGCTCGTTGTTTTTTATTCTATTCGATAAAGTACAGAGTTGGTCATTAATTAGGGAGCAGCATTTTATAAATGGCTTCATATTCAAAACGTAAGGGAATCTTTTTGGTTTGACGACCGATAATGAAGAGACCTGATAGCAAGACAAGACCGACTGTGGCAGCTGCAGCCATCTTTTTATGTGGACGATAGACCGAGGAGGATGATGATGAGGATGATGATGCTTTTTCGGATCGTTTTCGCTTAAAGGTGCGTTGATATGCTAGTGAAGCGCCGCTGACAATGTGGTATGCTGCTGTGCCAATAAGGGTTCCATGCAATGTATACGTGAATATGGGCCAATTCTGCAAACCCCACGCAATATGTCCAAAGTCCAACATGGCTGAATCACCAAAGTAACGCACAGGAAGTGTACGCACAAGATCATAATGAAGCCATACCACTGGCACGAGCACATAGCCAACAATATGATGGTAGGGAAGTAGAGTTGTCGTCGTGTTGTTGTTGTTCTTTTGACCCCAATAGCCGCGTATACCAGCTTTTGCTACGCCAGCCAAAACGTGAACAACGGCTGCACCAGATACAAGTAAGCCTTCCAAATGCTGGTCTTGGTAAAATGGACGACCGAGTAGTAACCACCGATTCGACATGTCAGGACCACCAATGGTGGCAACGGCAACTTGAGCACCGTGAATGGCGACAAAAGTAGAAAACACGACTGCTGAAGCCGATTGAATAGTAGTTAAACCACTGTATATCTTAACGAGAGACATGAGACGCGTATAAAAAGAGTAGGGAGGTTGGATGAAGAGAGAAAAGCAATGAAGAAACACGGAGTTTTTCTGGCTCTAAGATGTGTAGTTTATTATATGGTGGTGGTGGGTTCTTAACCAATGATAAGCTTATCTTCTTGGAAAGAGTATTCTAAAGAGAGAGTGGATCAGAAAAGGTTGGAGTGAATAAAGAGTGACAACTTACCAGGAACCTCGAGGTTGAGAGGAGCAGGGCCCTTACGGATACGACCAGAGATATCATAATGGGAACCGTGGCAAGGGCAGTACCAACCACCATAATCACCAGCTTCACCAATAGGAACACAACCCCTGATAACAAAGTAATCAATATCCATCTCTCTCTTTCCTGCATGCATTGATAATGGACTTACAAGTGAGTGCAGACACCCAACATGACCAACCATTCGGGACGCTTGACACGATCAGCATCAGTTTGAGGGTCACGAAGCTCTTGGACGTTGATATCGTTGGCTTCAGCAATCTCATCGGCAGTACGGTGACGAATGAAGACAGGCTTGCCTCTCCACTTGATAGTAACGTTCTTGCCCTCGGGAATAGCATTCAAGTCAACCTCGGCCTTGGCCAAAGCAAGTACATCAGCAGAAGCAGACATGTTGGCCAAAAAGTCACTGACAGTAGCCTGAGCACCAGCAGCACTAACAAGACCGGTGGTACCGACCATCATGTACGCAAACGAACGGCTAGCGTCTCCACTGGTGTTGTTCTTTTTGTACTTTGAGAAATCGGGAATGGCGGTCGTGTGGTTGTTGCGCATCTGAATAGCATTGCCTATATATCGCCAGATCAAATGGTCAGCGTGTGTTCCAATGCGTATATAAAAAAAGAAGCAGTAGGAAGAGAGAAATTCTCAAAATGTACCATTATCCTGGGAAGGAGTAAGGCGCATGGCGCTGTTGACAGCCTGCGAAGCAGCAGGTAAAGTGTTGAACGAGCGTCTAGCAAGAGCCGATGCGAGGGTGCGCGACAAGGCAACCATATCGAGGCAGAGTGGGGAGAGTGAAGGAGTGAAATTGTCGACTGGTGGGTTGGGTAACCACTTTTTGTTTTGATCATACGTCACTTGGTGCGGCATCAAATTTCGCTCTCTTGTTGGCCCAGCGGTTTCCATGGAAACTTGTTGTCAGTTACTACACAACTTGCTTTTGTTACCACCCCTAATAAAGCACATGGAATGGATACAGCTCTTTTTAAGCCATGTTGGAGTATTTGAGAAGCCATTCGACAAGTTTATTGATAAGCATATGAATGAAAATAATAAAGCAGTAGCGATGAGATCATATTATAGCCAACTAGGTTTATTACTAGGGACACGCACTAGATCCGTATCAAATAATTCAATAAATTGTTCGTTGAGCAACCGTACTTTGGGACCTGCATAGCGTCGGTACTCCTCAAATATAGATGTCAGATTCCATCGTTGTAACTTTCGAAGGCATCCTACAATAGTGCCTATGGAGAAAGGTCAAACACATGTTCGACATGCATTCCTAATGTTTATCTGACCTGTTCGATGGCGACCAAGATTGCACATGATCATCATTGGGTAATTGCTTGGTTGTAATATCAAATCAAGCGCCTCCAAAACCGCTTCTTCAGTGATTGGATCCCACGCATTAACTGATGATACGACGCCTAAATGGTGTAATTGTATTTCTTGATCATCGATAAAGTCGAGACTAACAACAACAGCATGAGATTATACACGGTTACATATACTGCATGATGCTTACAAGCGTTGATTGGGTTCTTCTGGAGCAAGCCATACAATCGTCCTAAGACCAAGTTTCTCCAAGAAGGGAAAGTTGAGCTCGTTTGGCTGGCCAGACCGATATAGATCTTCTTCAATCATGCCAAAGTTCTAGTCCACAGTTAAATTGGCGTTTGTCGAATGCAAATGAACGCGTACCACTGGGGGTATAAAGTGCTGTGAGCTCATGGGGTGTGAATGGAAGGAGGAAGAGAGAGTCAAGTATGAAAGTGACTGGTACGAGCTGCTGTTTGACCTCTTGACCTTCTTTTTCCTCTCGTTTTCTCTCTCGTCATCGCCGCCTCCTGCTGTCAATGTCTGCGTACGCGATCTACAAAGAGTTGTTCCCACCACAAACGGTTGAGCACGTCCAACGCGGCCAGTTCACTTCACCGGATACGATCAATCTCATTGTCGCCAAAGCATCTCTATTGCAGATCTACAACTTTATCGAATACGTACCACAAAGCAACACGACCACCGACACCAACAACGCAGACAACACCCAAGACAATGTTGAAGAGAACGATTTGGATACGCAGAATCGATTAGGGACACGTGAGGACGAAGAACAGGTTGGTTGCGTTATATAATCACACCTTTGCATCATCATCCTAAATGCTCCTCCATTTAGGGCCTTGTGTATCCTCAACTACGACCGGCCAAGAATGGGTTACTGGATACATCTTCGGCAAGATTGGAACTCGTGGCTCAATACAAATTGAATGGCAATGTATCTTCGATGGGTGTTGTGCGCACGTCTTCTCCTCGTGGCAAACAAGGATGCGACAGCTTGCTTCTCGCTTTCAATGATGCAAAAGTAGGACTCATCATCATGCTACTAAATAAAAATGTTATAACTCAACCGGTTGTACCAATGTGTAGATGTCCTTACTTGAATGGTCTCCCACTACCAATTCAATTGTTACTGTATCAATACATTATTATGAACGAGATGAATACAAGGTACAACAACAAAGAACCCATGATGAGGAAATCATCGTTATTGAATGGGATGTCTTTATTATAGAAAGAATTCTTGAGCAACCCATATCCAACCGATATCCACATTGATCCACAACAACGATGCGCTGTGCTCAATTTCTATGGCGATAAGCTTGCTGTTCTTCCTTTTCGACAATCGGATAAGCTGGATGAATCCAACAAAGATTATAATCAAGAGTGAGTTCTCGGATTTTGTGTCTTATGCACCACTAATAACGATGCTTTACGCTAGGAAATGGCCGTATTCCTCAAGCTTCGTGATTGATCTCGAGTCGATTGATAAACGAATCAAAAATGTGATTGATATGACGTTCCTTGGTGACTACTATGAACCCACCTTGGCCATCCTTTTTGAAACAGAACCTACATGGACAGGGTAAGTGGGGGGAGGGGATGATAGTGATTCATCGTCATGGTACATATATACTTATATATAAGAGAACAGTCGTTTAGCCAATGTAAAAGATACCGTATCGGTGGTCGTTATTTCTCTCGACTTGACAGCAAGAATTTATCCAGTCATTTACTCGATCGACAATTTACCTTATGACTGCCGTCGCCTTGTTCCAATGCCCAAACCAGTGAATGGCTTACTCGTCCTTGCAAGCAATTCGATTTTACATGTGGCACAGGGATCACCAGGAGTCGGTGTTGCGGTGAATGGATTTGTAGAGCCAAGCACAGATTTTCGAGGCATGATTTACGATGAAAAAACGGTTGCACTCGGTCTGGCTCTTGATGGCGTCAAGGCACTTGCTCTTAGTGGTGCACGATGTTTATTGTTTCTTCAAAATGGTGATTGGGTCATTGTCAAAGTCAAGTTGGATGGCAACAAGGTCGTTGGTATGGATCTGGATAAAATTGCTTGGTCCGATCCAGATATTCAAAAGGAGCACCAGCACACGGCACCCCTTGCCATGGTTCCCTCTTGTGTTGCCAGCATTCGAGATAACGAGTACTTGTTCTTGGGAAGTCGTGTGGGTGATTCACTCTTGGTGAAATGGAATCTTGATACTGGATCACGCAAGGATGATTATGACTTTCGCGTGTGCGACCGACTCTTGAATACTGGACCTATTGTTGATATGGCCATTGGTCAGGATGAACCGTTACAAGATGAAGAAGCCACGCCATTAAACACACTTCCTGATCTTGAGCTTGTCAGCTGTTCTGGATACGGCCAAAATGGATCATTGTGCGTATTTCAACGTCATATAAGACCAGAAACAACATTTACATTCAACCAAGAAGGTTGCGAAGCAGTGTGGTCAATCAAATGTCGCAAGGAACAATACTTTGAAGGCGTTCAAGTAGGCGGCAACATGAATCAAAGTGGCACAGGAGCAGCATGGGATTTATCGAGCCAAATTGTTCCGGAGAATACATGGAATGGCGAACAAACTTGGGGTGATCTCTTGGATAAGTTCCTTTTTATTAGTAAACCCAAGGGAACTTTAGTAAGTGACGATAATAATAGGTCATTGTGCTTTTCTAATATATGCTCTCCCTAAGGTACTTGCGACAGGTGAAGAATTTCAACAAGTGGAAAATGCCGACTTTTACACAGCTGGACCCACAGTCAATGTTGGAACATTGTTTGATCATACTCGGATAGTTCAAATCCATGCAAATGCCGCACTCCTTCTTTCACCAGGTGAGGTTGGATCCGTACCATCGTCGAGATAAAAAGTATTAATCATGATTATAGGCGGCAAACTCATCCAAACGGTCCATGTCAAGCAAGCAAGGATTGTGGATGCCAGTATCAGTGATCCCTATGTGCTACTGAAGCTCGAGAATGGAGCCATCATGTTATTCCAAGGTGATAGCTCAAGCAAGCAATTGTCTCCTATTACCCTGCCACCACATCTCACTGTAAGTAAAAGACGACTCAAAGGTAGCAGAATTGAAAACTGATAAGGATCATAATAGAAGAAAAGGGTGTCCATGGCAAGCTTATTTGTTGACACGTCGGGGTTGTTTACCTCTGTATCAGAGAGACAATTACAGCGACAAAGCAAGCAAAAAGTTGAGAATGAAAAGAAGCGAAAGGCACACGACAATCCCATGGAATCATCCAATGTCAAGAAAATGTATCCAGGTCCAAGCAATACCACGGATATGGATTTTGATGAAGTGGATCTTGATCTCTATGGTGACCAAGATGAAACTGAAGCAGCAGAAAAGCCAGCCTCGGTTGCCGTGAACAATAGCGACAACACGCTCGAATTGGATGATGATGATGCCATGTTATACCGGGATGAGACCAAGGAACAGCCCAACAGCCATATTGATCAATCAGCAGGAGGAATCGATGAGGTTAATGTGAGCATCCAAGGCGGTATGGGAGATGTTACGCCTATCAGCTATTGGTGCATCGTATATACTACCGATGGTTGCTTAAAGGTATGGGATGATGCAACTTGATGGAGGAAAGCGATTATATTGAATGCAATTTTATACAGCTCTTTAGCCTTGACGACCTGCAAGAATGTTTTTCAACACCCAATTTCGATGCGTTATCCAAACTAGTCATTGACCAAAAATCAAGCGACGCCACTGATGCTGCAGCACCCAGCAAATCATCCTTGTTATCATTAGAGGACAATGTATCAACGAACATCAAGGAAATATTATTGACGAATATCGGCAAGGAGAGAAAGGATCCCCATCTTGTCGTAAGTGAGATGAAACATTGCGTATGTCACAACATGCATTAATGTTATCTTCCTATTGTAAGGTTCGAACCGAATCGAACGACATTGTTATCTACAAGGCTTTCCAATACCTACCGGAGCCTGGAGAAATATTGCATGAAGGCGACCAAGAGTTGACAGATTGCCACAGCGAATCTATACAGGGTGATCGACTTGCGCTTCGCTTTTCGCGTGTGCATCATGAGCATGTATCTCGAACAACAAGTCGAGGCACAACCGCTACAGAACAAGATCAAGAACCAGAAACGACGAATGAACGACGACGACTTATACCATTCAATGATGTGGCAGGCTTTACGGGTGTCTTTTTGGCTGGTCCACAACCCGTGTGGCTCATGTGTTCATGCAAGAGCTTTGTGCGTGTGCATCCAATGAGTGCAAAAGGGGAAATTATCGGCTTTACACAATTCCACAACGTCAATTGCAGGCATGGTTTCATCACTGTGGATACCAATGTAAGTATTATGCAGGTGGTCAATGCTGTGATAGGGAAAAACTTATACGAGCTTTCATAGTACAACTTGCGTCTTTCCGTTTTACAAGTAGACAATGTGACATACGATATGGACTGGGTGGTACAAAAGGTGCCTCTGCATCAAACAGTGCACAAGATTGCCTATCATCCTGTCATGCGCGTCTATTCTGTGCTTGTCTCTGAACCTAAACCAGTCCGACTACGCAATGATGATGGAACTTGGACAGATGGTCAAGAAGATGAGCGCAAGGAAGGTGATTTCTTACCGACGGTGGATAAGTTTTCGTTGCTCATGGTGTCTCCTGTCACTTGGGAAACGGTCGATCGGGTCGAATTCAACGAGTATGAACAAGGACTTTCTCTCGAATGTGCTGTACTTGAATCGAAGCAAACAAAGAGTGGAAAGAAGCACTTTATTGCTGTAGGCACTGGTTATTTACGTGGCGAAGATACTGCTATGCGTGGATCGGTAAGAAACAAAGTGAATGAATGTCATTTTTTCTCTTTATTGAGTTCCCCTTTTTCCTTCCAGATCCAAATCTTTGATATTATTGAAGTCGTTCCTGAACCCAACAACCCACAGACCAACCACCGTTACAAGCATTTGCATACCGAAGAAGTGAAAGGTGCAGTGACAGCATTATGTGATGTGATTGGCCATTTGGTATCATGCATTGGCTCAAAGGTAAAAAAGTGACACAGGAACAGATCGGACATTCAAGTCTGACATGGGTGGGTTAATGTAGATCATTATCTGGAGTTTCGAAGACAACGAAAGCTTGGTCGGCGTTGCATTTATCGATGTACAGATCTATGTTACCAGCATATCTGCTATCAAGAATTTCATTGTTCTGGGCGATGCACAAAAGTCCGTTTGGTTCCTCGGTTTCCAGCTGGAGCCTGCAAAGCTGGTGCTTTTGGCGAAGGATTATCAGTCATTTGAAGTGAGCAGTGTCAACTTTCTTATTGACGACAAGTCAATGTATTTATTGATTGGCGATACGGATGACAATTTGGATATTTTCCAATATGCACCTTTCAGTAAGTGATCAATTAATGAATGACTGAAAAGGAAATCGTTGTTGACGGCTTATTTATAGATCTCCAATCGTTTGCGGGTCAAAAGTTGATACGTCGAGGAGACTTTCATGTGGGTGGTCAGGTACGATCCATGGTGCGTTTACCACAAGTCATACAAGAAGGCGAAAGTTATCGTTACAGCCGACGTCATTTCTGTTTATGTGGTATGTGTATGGGGGGATGTGAGAATTTCGATGTTGCCAAGGCGGCCTAATAGTTGAGAAACGTAGGATCCTTTTCCGGCAGCATATCAGCTGTGTCACCGATTCCTGAAAAGACGTTCAAGCGATTAAATACACTGTATGGTCAACTGGTGAATGGCTTGCAACATGTGGCAGGATTGAATCCTCGAGCTTTCAGGTGAGTTGTCTTTATATATAGTAGACATGATGGATGGTTGCCTAAAAGAGTGATGATACATAGACTGATCAAGGGACACAAACAACGCATGTCTTCCAATCGAACGAAAGCAGTACTTGATGGTGATCTCATTTTCGAATTTGCTGGATTATCGGTTGGACAGCAACGAGAAATGACCAAGCAGATTGGCACCACAGTGACTCGAATTATGGAAGACCTTGTTGAAATTGATATTGGTATTGATCACTTTTGAGGAGCACACTGCCTTTCTCGTTCGTACCACGTACTGAGTTGAAAAGAGCATTCCCCCATATCCATAGCCCATTTGTACTCTCTCCTTGTTTTTTCTCTCTTTCCACACACAATCGATTAAACACTCGCTTTCATACCTGCACAGCACTGCTGCAAAGTGCTCTGCAATATTCGTCTATCTCTTTCCTTTCCTTTTCGTAAACCAGCAGCAACAACAACAACAACAACAACGGCCATTGTCGTCAATTCCTTTTCCACCTGAACCCAAACTTGGATCCCACGTGTAAAAAAACGAATCGACCGCAGCTCACACCATTACAGCATTGGTCACAGCATATTCCTTACATCGCTATTGATACCCTTCAGCATACAATTCCAGAGAACAATGTGGATCATATCACGCATTGTGAGTAGTCACCAGATGGTTCCTATCTCTCTTATCATGCACACTGATACATATTATCACAGTTTGGCGAATCACGGTGGACACGCGCTATTTTCATCACCATTGTTGTCCAGGCTGTCCTTGCCATCATATTTGAAGCCGTTATCTTCTCCTACCATGCAACGCAAATCAGCATCATTGACCGCGAACGATTGGATCAAAAAGGCTATGGTTTGGAGCTCACAGCTGCTTATGCTAATGCTCGATCTCTCCTCGTCTATTTTATTCTATTCATGGTGGCACAAGTATTCACTGTCGGTCTCGTGGTGGATGCGGTAAGAGAGAGTTGCAAGGAGTGTGTGTGTGAAAGGAGTATGCCCGTTCCTGGTGATCAGCTGACACGCATGTAATTTATAGGTCTACCAAAAAAATACCATCCAATTGATTGCCTTGATATGCTTTGAGATCGGCATGAGCGCATATTCCATCATTCAATATCATCAATCTTCGGCTCTCTTTGACGGCGGTGATCAAAACCTTCAATTGGTCGTCGCTTTTCTTGGTGACAATTATCATGCTTCAAAATGGGCTGAAATTACAATGATATGCATCATGATTGTAAGCAGTATCATCTTTTGTTTCCTTGCATACAAGCTCTACCTGGAATTCGGTTGGCATATCTACAAAAAAATCGGTGCTGATCTTGCCATGAGAGGTAAAAGCCCAATCATGCTTTTGTTATTATGACAATTACTCATCACTTTTATGTAGATCGCTACAAAATGTATCAAATCTTTATGATGTTACTCAAGTTGGACTTTTTCTTTTTACTGGCCCTCTCGGTTCAATATCTTGCATTGCTTATCGTCGCATGGTGGCCCGAAGCAACGTCCGATGAAGCCAAATCAAACATTGTCAAGGAGTTGATCGAGCATATCATTCTAAGCTGTGTGGTATCCGTTGCTATGTTATGCATGGCCTATTGGGGGGTAAGCAAGGAAAAGATCGTCAAGTGGGGAGGTTTCACTTATCACGTTTTCATTCTAGTTGCGACGCGAAAAGAAATCCATCATGTATATGTTTCATGCATTCGCGGCCACCAGCATGGGATATTTCATTTATCTGCTCGTCCAAATCTACCAGGATCCCGAACGTTTTCTTGGCTCTAGAGTGTTTTTGACCTTCTTTTGTAAGTTGGATGATTCTAATCTGCATCAATGTTGCATGCTCATCATTTCTCTTTCTAGTGTGTGTTGATATTGTGCTTATCGTGGTATCCGTCCCAGTGTCTATTCTTTGTTTACGCAATTTCAATCATGGCCTGATCAATCACAGTAAGTCAACAGCATGTTAAACCCCCCCCCTTTTTTCCGCTAACAATCACTCCTTCTTTGTACACAAAGTTTCACATGCAACGGCTACGGCAACGGGCGCCTCATCGCATTCAATGACACCTATTGGACAAGAAAAAGCAAACAATCGACGATGGTCCATTGAATAGTCTACCTTACCTTTCATTCCTTCTTTTATTCATATTAAGCATTTCAAAGCCCCCCCCTTTTCCTTCATCAAAGCAGGCTACAAAGCACTTGCATTCATCAACAATACAAATGTAATATATATTTTGATACAGAAGTGACAACAACACTATTCATTCCAGGTGTGAGAAATCGGGAGGTTGGTTGGTTGGGGGAAAACGATGCAGGGAAGAAGAGAGGGTAATCGCACGAGCCAGGCAAGCAGCAAGTTATGCATAACTACAACATCAGCTGACCACTCACACAAATTTCAAATCAACAGCCGTGGGAAACATGATGCAGCCAAGCAACCTCCTTCCTTTCCTCTTTCTTTCTTTTTCTCTCTTTTCTTTTACTCCTTTCCAATATGCAAAAACAACCCCTGGATTATTCCAAAGAACCTACTCGTCCTGCTCACCAGTTGATTGTTCGCAAAGACAAACCTTTCAACGCAGAACCACAGCTACAGGACCTTGTCAAGCATTATATAACACCCGATCAATATCACTTTATACGCTCGCATGGTCCTGTGCCAATGCACCTGGATGCCGACACCCATTTCATCACCATCATTACCCACGACAACCATAGCCATCGAATTTCAGTCAATGATTTAATCAACAAATTTGAAAAGCATCATGTCATGATGGCAATGCAGGTACTTTATTATCCATGCCAATGTAAATCCATGTAACAGCAATGCTAATGGATGGCTTCTAGTGCGCGGTATGTTTTGGTCAAACGACGCTATTATTATTTGTCGGATGATTTATGCTACATGTATTTCAGGGCAACCGTCGAGATGGATTGCATCGAGTGAAACACACCAAAGGAGCAAGTATTGTCCCATTTGCTATAAACACAACAACAAAGGTCATCTTACCTGCGTATAACCCTTTAGGTGATTTGGGGTGCAGCAGCTGTGGGTAATGCAGTTTACAGTGGATGCCGGTTGAAAGATGTCTTGGAGACCGTGGGTATTCATAGTAGAATCAGCAATGTACAACATCTCCATGTAGCCTTTATGTCTGAGGAACAGGTAGGGCGATAAAAAAATAGGAGTTATGCTGGACCGAAATGCCAACACGTTGATATTAGTGTGAAGAAGATACCTGCTACGGGTCCTCGATTCCTTTGTGTAAAGCACTGTAAGTTGGAGAGAGAGCCGATTATCCATCACGTTTTGAGACAGCCATTTGGGACATTGAGCCACTCAGTCGGTTACATATCACTTTAGGGACGAATTTGGGGATGTCCTTTTGGCGTATGAGGTAAAAATAAATCATAACATTACGTGTGATTGCGCAACCTAACTTGGATGACACAATGACGTATACAAAGATGAATCACAAGCCATTAACTCGTGATCACGGGTACCCATTGCGAGTCGTTGTCCCGGGTAAATATGAGCAGCCATTGCTCAAGAAGAAGAAGATTATTACTCACGTGGCATTTATGCAGGCTACATTGGTGCACGCTCTGTAAAGTACCTAAAGTCAATTACCATCCAGCCTTATGAGTCATCATCGTATTTCCAACAACGAGATTACAAGCTATTGCCTGGAAAGATATCCAACGAAAAAGAAGCAGAGGCTTATTGGAGCAAAGTCCCATCGATTGGTGAATATAATGTGCAATCTTATGTTTGCGATCCACCCAACGGAGAGGCATCTCAAGCAAAAGAAATGGTTGTCCAAGGTTATGCATTGTCAGGTAGTACAACAATATCGTCAACTATCTTCATCATCGGTATTAACAATAAGAGCATTGAATTAGGTGGTGGTCGAAGTATACAGCGTGTAGGCAAGTGGTGGTGTCTTTATTGTAATGCAACATTCTAAAATTCTAATCCTGTGGTATAATAGATGTATCGAGCGATAATGGTGAAACATGGACACTAGCAGACTTATATCAGCCATGCGTAAATGATTCAGCTCATGCTTGGGGCTGGTGCTTGTGGACAGCAAAAGTAACGAGTCATCCAGGAGTGCGTATTGTTAGTCGTGCTGGTAAGGATGCATAGGTGCATAGGTGAATAACTGATACTAAACTAAGCCGTGGTTGTTACTAGTTGATGCGGCTGGAAATGTACAGCAAGAATACCCTGTCTGGAATTACCGTGGTGTCCTTAATAATGCTTGGCGTACGGTGGAGGTACCTTCTCAACTATAACCCCATTATTAGCAGTATGATAGCACTGAGCATAATGAATTTCATTGTTTACACTATGACACATTCCTGGTGTGAGGAGGAGCAGAGCAGAGCAGAGAGAGGGGGAGAGCAATTAATTTCGTGTACGAAACAGCGCTGCTTTCTTTTGTACCTTTCCTTTCCGACCACTTTTTTTTTGGGCACTGATTTTGCTGCTCCTTGACCACGACTAATGGAGATTTATCCAAGGAAACCCATCAAGGTATAAATCATGGTGAACGGGTGTTGTTGGTTGGCGACATTGGCATGGTAACCTTGGACACCAGATCTCCTCCAAAGTGGAGCTCGATCGTGAAATGCGGCGTGTACATGCACTTTTTCAAAAGAAGGAAACGGACGAGACGTGGCAACTCTTCAATGCAGCACTCGACAATATCAGAAACTGGGTTGAACAAAGCAACGCACATGAATACGAAGGTTTTGGCAAGCATTTAAAGTCGTTGCGTGATGGTATCAACCATGCGGTAATTTTGCTCCCTACACAACGCGCGATCGCGTGTATGTGCTGATTTCCTTTTTTGTCCATTCTAGTTGTTGAGTGAGCGTACGCGTCTATCTGGATCAGCAGTTGAGCTTGTGAAAACATTGGCAAAGACGATGCAACGTGATTACGAGCCCTTTCACGACATGTTCCATGGATCGCTTTTACGCATGCTCGCACGTACCAAGAAAGTGATTGTTGCACAAGCCTTGGATTGTCTAAAGACAGTGATTGCAGCATCCAAACTTCCTCGACTTATTCCTCGTTTTTCTGCCATGCTTACCAATAACAACAAACTTCAAGTCACCAACAACTCGACACTATCAAGTGCAGCAACATGTCTCGAATTATGCATCCAGAACAATTCTCCCGAGCACATCCAACCCCATATCCAAAGTCTTGAAGCAGCTATTCGTGCTGGTATCATGAAACCGTCAGCTGAAGTTCGTACCGCTGTCAGGGCTTGTTACAAGGCTTATGCTTCCAAGATGCCAGAAAATGCCACAAGGTATTTATATGATATATATGACTATATCTATATAGGAATGCTCATGTTGTGTTATCTAGCTTCGAAGAGGGTCTTGTGGATAATGAAAAGAAACACCTGAAACCACCCGTTGTCCGCAAAAGCAGTTCTTCTGGCAGTCTCAGCAGCTCTGTCAGTTCTACTAGTACATCATCAAGCTCACTTTCATATGGCCGTAACAGTCTTCCAAGTATGCGTCAACGTACAATTGCAACCACTCGACCCACAGCAGGTCGTCACAGCGTACCTCAACTCGGCGCAAAACCACGTCCACAACCCAGCACTTGCACATCAACTGGTACACCTATATCATCAAAGCATACCCGAAAACCCATATCATCAGCATCATCGGCATCATCAACATCGTCGTCATTATTAGCACGAAGAACACCTTCTGGGATACCGCCAAAGCCATCATCAGCAACAGCAGCACTTCGAAAGCCTATTAAAAAAGCTGTTGGATCTAGCGTGAGATCACGAGTACCTATCGCATCATCCAAAGTTCGTCAGCAAAAAGCAGAACTGACAGCAGCAGCAGCAACAACAACAACAACAACTACTACTACCATCTCTACCGAATCATCCAAAGAGCGTCCCCAAAAACCAGAATTGACGATCCAACAAACAACCAACACCTCTTTATCCGAATCAACAAAAGGAAGCAACACGCAATCACAACATGAAGAAAAGGCAACCACATCTACAGAGAGCAGTGACAAGGACAACAACAACAAATCCAATGATGCTATATCACAACAACATGAGAAATCATCCACCGAGCCAGCTGACGTTGCTGCTAATACGACCACACCCTCTTCCAAAGGTTCATCATCAACACCACTTCCATCATCATCATCCGCAGAACCAGATGTTGTGCCAAATCAAAAGCCTAAACAACGAACGAGTGCGTCACAAGTGGAGCTGAAACCGAGAGTCAAGCTTGAATTGAACAGAGGCGGACCACCATCGCATTTGTCAATAGGAAAGAAGCCATGGACAGTGACTGGTGTTCCAATGCGGGAAAGGAAACGCAAACTTGATCAAGGAGGAGGAGGAGAAGAAAATCGACGACCTGTCAAGAGACGATAAACTGTCATTTTGTTGTAATTGTTTTCTGTAATGGCATTTTGCTTTTTTGTATCATAGTTTGAATAATAAATTGATGGAACAATTGTAACAAGGCAAAAAGATTTGGCTGAGCAATAGCGGGGGTAAACATTGGGTTTGTTTTTGTACACCTTCGCCATCAGCATTGCATTGTGCCTTTTTCAGCGATTGGGTGTGTGAATGAATGTGTTCTTGGCAGAAATGATACTTTTTTATTTGGATGATTGTAATAGAACAATCCAGGTTCGATGCACATGTTGTGAATGGGAATAAACAACAAGCAACAATGGCTATCCATAAACGTGAATACCCGCTTGACTAGAATGGGTTATACCGGTGGATATGCAGGTAACACAGGGCGACGAGCCCAAGCTGGTGGTGGGTCTGGGCAGCCACTAATTACATTTGTGATCAATGTTGCATGCATGGCCAATCATTCATCGTTGTCCCAACTTGAGAGAGAAACCCATCTTTTGGAAATACAATGCAGTTCTATTCCTCCATCCAATGATAGATATGATCTCTTTTCCTTTCTCTTATTATTAAAAGATCTCCATTCACGGATTAAAAGACACCGGCAAAGTAGCATTGGTAAGCGTTGTTGATAAATGGATCGGACTCCATGTAAATAACAACAAGATTTACGCGCGCATTCTGAGTCTCGAATGTGCCCTTCGACCCCAAGGTCGCGCCATGTGTCACAAGGCGCGCGTTCCCTGGTCTTTTCCTATAAAGAGTGTTCCATCCAAGATCATTCATTCATTTTTTGTTACTTTTTTTTTCTTTTTCTTATATTCACAATCGTATACACATTGGATTATTTTGGCTACAATGGCCGGAGAGCCTCAACAGGTTCCTCCCTTTTTCAACAACATCATCGTCGACGTTCTAATGATGAGTCTACTTCAACGACAACATCATCATCACCATCCAATGGTAATAGCAATAAACGACCACAGCATCATCGACGACGTTCTTCACAACAACGCCCACCATTTCAACGCTATTCACAACTTATCATGCCACCGCCATCTCCATCCTCACCATTGGCTTCATCTTCTACTGCTATCAGCCGTGCATCATCATCATCATCATCTTCCTCCTCTTCCTATGATACCACCTTTATGCCACCACCTCTTCTTTCACCAAGTACACCTGATGTAGCATCACCATTAAGTCCTCCATTGGCTACACCTCCACCTTATCCATCATCATCATCATCATCATCTATCCCTGTTGCTGCAAACAAGTACAACAGTGATGATTCTCCTTTCTATTCGTGTATTTCACGTCGTACAAGGAGCGCCTTGGCTGGACGAATCACGGCTTTGCTCGTCGACGACAACCATGTCAACCTCCAAGTACTGGCGCGTATTCTAAAAATACATATGGGCGATATCATTCACCAGCTGCATTTTGCCAAGAATGGAGTCAAGGCATTGGAAATGATGCATACCAACGTATACGATCTCATCTTGTTGGACATTGATATGCCCTTGTTGAATGGTATGGAAACGGCCCGACATATCCGAGCATCAAACGAATACAATATCTTGGTCCAGAACCGCAATGTCCCTATCGTCGCTGTCACTACCAACGACTCCCCTGATTGGAAACGTTCTTATGCACAAGCTGGCATGGTAAGTAGATCACCACATTCGTATATTTGTTTATCCACTTCCTCCTCATCATTGATTGGTACTATGTAGAATGGATGCATTAGTAAACCTATCGTTCCATCCGTGTTAAAGAAAACATTGCACCAGGTCCTGCATTATGGTTGCAGCCCAGAATCCCTTGCTACTGCTGCTGCTGCTACTACTACCACCACCTCGTAAAGGCATTTTTTGCAATATTCCCTTGCTTTCAACTACATTCCTATTATACAATCACCCCACCACCTCATCATTTGCATCTGTAAATAGTTCTTTCACACTCACACACACAATTTCCATGTAATAATTTGTTAAGGCTAAATCTACTATATACTCTTACACCACACACAACACGTATATATATATATTATACTATATGCTCCTTGTTACAAACGAAAAAGGGTTTATCAGGTACTAATGGTATGATCGTAATCAATTGTCGGGACCACCGAGCTCATAAATTTGAGAAAGATAATAAGATATCTGCATAATGACACATGTTAATCAGTCATCGATGGCTGGGCTCAGTTTTTTCTCCCCAAAAAAGAAAAACTTACTGATCTACACGAATACCAGCCTCTTGATCCTTCTCCGCAAGACCGGCCGAGACTCCGTCACCCATTCGTTCAATAATCTTCTTCATCACTTCCGCGTGACGACATGGATGAATTGAAGCCAGATTCATATTGAGATGCGGGTGGGTGTCAATCGTCACTGTCTTTTTCACATAATCTTGGGCCACATCTTCAAATACACGGCTGGAGGGCAATGGACGACGTTGCTAAATAGAATAACATGTGTCAACCTCAACGCTCTAACAACAACCATTATGCATACATACCTCGTCATAACCAAAGAGCCACATTCGAGGTGTTTGGTAGTACTTGTCATAAGTAATAAAGACGTCATAGGTCCGCACTTGCAAGATCTTATCACTATCCATAATATGCATGAATACCCAATGTCCTCCTTCCCCCTCTTTCCGTGATTCTTCTTACTTTGCGCCATCATCTTCTGCACTCGTCGTAGCAGGAGCAGCTGTAGCCTGAATAAGAGTGAGTATTAGCACCATGCCGATGAAAATACTTGGATCGACTGATACTTGCAGGATCATCTTCCTCAACGACTTGGTCATCTTCATCATCAATACCGGGGATATCATCAATGTCAGGAATCGCTTCGAGTGGCATTTCTTTATCCTTGTCCAGATCCAGCTTGTCCAAACTGTTTTTGATTTCCTCCTCTTCATCCATAATGATCTGAGCTATCTCATCCATGGTCTTGGTTTCTACAACAACAACATGTGATTAATGTCATGGGATAAAGGAACCACCAACAATGGTTACTTACCTCTTGAACTATGAGTATACATCCAACCATCCTCATCTTTTTCATCATTGTCAACTTGTTTCACGTCATCCTCGTCGGCTGTATACTCCATTTGCTTGGCACGACGTACACATGGCACTATGAGATGATATCAATATCCTATTTTCCTTTCATCATAGTATATTTACTAACCATTTCGAGTGACCAGAAACTGCTTGTCATTAGGAAGATAGTCTCGACGTTTCTCAGACAATCCTCCTTCCCTAAGAGATGCATGTGAATACCACCTCCAGGCACACATCCATGCTATATCTACCATGACCAAGTAGGACACTTGTATACAAGGAATTCACCAGCAGCAATAAACTGATTTCGACATTGAAACGTTAGCATGGGACACTCGTTGACTGCGGATTCGTCATTGGGGGAATACTCACTTCTTCAGGAGTAAGACATCCCGTTTCTTTGAATTTTGAATGCTTGAGGACTGGAGCAAGGTACTCTCGCATAGAGTGGAACGTTGAATAAATATTGCTGTAAACGTCTCGTACGGACATATTGTAAGATAAAAAGTTGAAGAGTAAGAGAAGAAGAGCGGAACAAGTGGGGGGGTGGTCACTCCATCATGCAGCCTCGTCATCTCAAGCACCAAACGTAGCCAATCATCTCCTGTGCACATGATAATGCCCAATTCACATGACCATGCCCCTCCATGACACAATTGATATAGTCGCAGGAGCAATAACAACATTCAATAAGGATGAATCCATGGGGTGATTTATAAAAGGCGATGATGGTTTCCATGCAATGAATTTATTGCTAGTAGGCTATATGTATACATGCTGCTGATAACTTTAAAGTGCCAAGAGACATTATTATTATCCTCCTCCTTGGGTTCTAAATAATCAAACACTGCCGCTCATAGTTATATACATTGGAAAACTCGATCCTGAGGGCAGTAGCAGTAGTCTAGGGTAGTGTTGGAAGATAAAGAATAGTGACAATATGACAATCCACCCTATCTTTGGGTCATCAAGACAGTAATTGATTCGTTCGATAGCTAGTACTACACAAGAATCGAATACTTTCGCTATCGTTCCTCGGATCGGTATGTTCGGAAGAGATTACATAAGTTGCGTAGGTAAGCAAAAAGCTTTGTCTGTGCTTGATCTCCGCATAGCCAGGAAATCCAGGGATCGTTGTTCGCTGCTTTATTTAGTAGCATGGATTGAACCCAGAAACGCGTTCTTTGCTCTTTCTCTCTCTCTCCTCTCCGCTATTTTCCAAATGGTTCTCGATATCCAGTCTGTGCCTACTCAACCCTTTGACGGCCAAAAGCCAGGCACCTCTGGTCTTCGCAAAAAGGTCAAGGTCTTTCAACAACCCAACTACACTGAAAACTTCATTCAAGCCATTCTGAATGCCATTCCTGCTGAAGGAGCTGTGCTGGTCGTCGGTGGCGATGGTCGTTTTTATTCTGATGAGGTCCTCCAGATCATTGTCAAACTCAGTGTCGCTGCAGGTGTAAGTTGCTATCACTATCACTATCACTACGCTATCATGATAACCAACACTGTTGCAGGTATCCAAGCTTGTGGTGGGACGCAATGGTATCTTGTCAACCCCAGCCGTTTCCAACCTTATCCGTCAACTTAATGCAACTGGTGGTATCTTGTTGACCGCTTCTCATAACCCTGGTGGTCCCGAAAACGACTTTGGTATCAAGTACAACATTGCCAGTGGTGGACCTGCTCCTGAAAATGTCACCAACAAGATCTATGAGCTCTCAAAGACGATCACTGAGATCAAGATGGCCACAAATGTTCCCAAGGTATCTCAACAAAAAAAGATTGTTGGGGGAGGCGAGAGAGAGTGCATACATCTTGGTGTAATGTAATGTTACTAAATATGTCCTATGTTTAGGTGGATTTCTCTGCACTTGGTTCTCAGACTGTGGGTGGTATGCAAGTCGATATCATTGATAGCGTGGATGCCTATGTCGATTTAATGAAGACTATCTTTGACTTTGGTGCCATCAAGGAGTTTTTTGCCACCAACAAGGATTTCACCATGTTGTTTGATGGCATGAATGGAGGTAAAATTATCCGAAAGAGTAACGTTGCACGATATTGATCTCTCTATCTCCCGTTAGTCACTGGTCCTTATGGTCAACGTATCTTTGTGGAGGAATTGGGTCTCCCACAATCCAGTGTGATGCGATGCACTCCCTTACCCGACTTTGGTGGAGAACATCCTGATCCCAACTTGACTTATGCTCATGGTTTGGTGGATCGCGTCAACAAGGAAGGTATCGACTTTGGTGCTGCTTCCGATGGTGATGGTGATCGCAACATGATTATCGGCAAGAATGCTTTCGTCACCCCAAGTGACAGTGTGGCTATCATTGCCCACTATGCCAAGGATGCTATCCCATACTTCCGCAACAATGGTGTGCACGGCTTGGCAAGAAGTATGCCTACATCACAAGCCTTGGATTTGGTAGCCAAGAAACAAAACCTCGAATACTTTGAAGTTCCCACGGGATGGAAGTTCTTTGGTAATCTTATGGATGCTGGTCGTTGCTCTATTTGTGGCGAAGAATCTTTTGGAACAGGATCTGATCACGTGCGTGAAAAGGATGGTTTATGGGCAGTGCTTGGTAAGTCATTATACTACTACCACGACAAACACGGTGGCATATTAACGATTTTAAATACAGCATGGTTGAGTATCTTGGCCCATGTTAACAAGACCAAGCCTGGATCGGGTGTACAAGACGTTCTTCAAGCACATTATCAAATTTACGGCCGTAACTTCTTCTCAAGGTAAATGATGGTGGATCTAAAAGGAATACCAATGCTGAATGTGGATGTTGGTATATTAGATATGATTATGAAGAAGTGGATGGTAAGGGCGCTGAGGAAATGGTATCCCATCTCCGTGGAATGATTGAGAAGAATGAATTGCCTGGCAAGACTTTGGGTGCTTTTACTGTTGCACAAGCAGATGACTTTTCCTACAACGATCCTATCGATGGCAGTGTGTCTCAAAAACAGGGTATTCGCATTGTCTTTGCTGATGGTTCCCGTGTGGTCATTCGTCTCTCTGGCACTGGTTCATCAGGTGCTACGGTGCGTCTCTATGTTGAAAAGTACTCCAATGATGCATCCGAATATGCTGCTGATACCCAACAAGCATTGAAATCTCTTATTGACGTGGCACTCGATTTGTCACAACTTGTCAAGTTTACCGGACGTACCGAACCTACTGTGATCACATAAACTAGAAATGTATATGCATTGCATTGTGTATTAAAATGTATTGTGTGTGATTTATATAAATTGTGTGTGATATCTACTGCTACTACTATTACTAAAACCCAATGCCTCCGCGAAATACTTCGCATTGAAGATCATGCGACCATAAATCGATGGTCTGCAGACCCCATTCATCTTCCTTGTTCATATGTGTCTCTTCTCCATTCATCATCCGGCCCACGTCAACGCCTTGATTGTCCTCCTTCGTGTTGGGATGAGTCACCTTTTCGTGTTGCTGATGGCAAGTAAAAGGCTCTGGGCTGTAATTGATGGGAATCTTAAGTGTCCAACTGGCCGTCAATAACAATTCCATATCCATCCATGATCTCGCTCCTGTTTCCCGATAGCCATGGGTCATTTTCCATGTATCACGATGTGCCAGAGTAAAATCGCTAGCTTCATTGGTGATTTCCAAAAAGTTCTGTGTGTCGAGTTCCTTGTGAGGAGTAAGCTGAAATTGGCCTCGTTCATATCGGTCATGAGGACATGCTTCAAGAATTTGATCGTCTGTGGCAAAGTTGGTAAGCTTGACGAGTGTGGATGGCAGGTTTTGATATCTGCTAATACGTGGTTAATAGTGACTAGGGCAATAATTGGTGAGAAGAGGTACTCACGGAATATGACTATCTTGGAATTGAGTGTAAAAGACCTTTTTACGCCAGACACGTGAAATGATGGCGTTATACATGTTGCGGGACCAAATGTCATCTATCAATCCAAATAAAGATTAGTCAAATGCAAGATGCTTTATGCAAGCTACCCCACATCTCCTTACCTTGATTGGTGCAAACAATAAACTCGCCTCTTGCAAATCGAATACCCACATTCTTGCCTTCAAACTCGTAAATCTTTGAACCCTCTTTGCCACCACCATGCAATGCCTCGTGGGTTTCTCGGGAAACGGTAATGATACGATAGGTCAAATAGGCAGATCGGCGGAAACTATGAAATGATTCTTAGCTTATGCTTTCACCTCTCGTTTTTACTGCACCTACCGATAGACATCACGAATTCGACGACGACCCACGGGTGGATTCCATTCAATGAGTAACAGTTCAATCGGGGTCTTGGTTTCTTCAGCCATTAAAAAGGTGCTGTCAATAGCATTTTGTAGTCGATGAAACTGCTCGCCACCGTAATTGTCGTTCCTGGAAACCATGACCACACTGAGGTAGTATTCAGGCACCACACCGGGATCGAGACATGCTTCCCAAATTTGTTTTGGCTCGAGCTGTTCTACTTTGGGCCTGAGACACTTGTGCCCACAGTCGTACACTCCTGGTGATAGTAGATGTGATTCATTTCGTCCAAAGCGAAAGCCATCTGGTGTTGTTGATAGAAAGTTGGGTGAATTGGATGAATAAAGGAATATGACCGAGATGGTGATGGTGAAGAGTGCTAGTAATGACAGCGATCGTTTTGAAAAGGTGGACAAGTAGGCTGAAAACGCGTTGACTTTGCTGGTAAGGCCACTCGCCAGCGTAAAGCGTGCTGCCATGCTGTTGTTGTAATTAGGAGAGGTTAATGCAAAAGTGGGTGGAGGGCTTGGGACAACGACGTATGTATGCGTTCGTTATTATACAGGCACAAAAGAAGAGAAAGTCCAGGCCTCGAAAAGGCGGAATCAGAAACCAACTACAACTAGCTATTCATAGTCTACTATAGCTAGCACACACACACCAATATCGCTAAGACACACATCCAATAATATTCACCATCCATGGATGTCTTCATTGTGTATGTACGTTGACAATGATATTATGCCCCGTCTTCCTCTCTCCTCTCCCCCGGCCTCGTGCTTGTTTCAACTTGACCCTATCAATAATAATGACTCTGCGGTGTTCATTCTTCTTCTTCATCATGTTGTCACTCCTACACTACGCTAAAAGGAAAAAATCGCTAAATGATTGTTTACGTGCGGATGATCAGCTGCTGCTGCTGACAACAGAATCTTCCTTTCTTTTGTTTGACAAATATCAATTCACTACCGCATTCACTAGAAAAAGCAATTAAGACAATTGGACCTCTTGTTTTGGTGAAAAGATCCCTCCCTAAAAGATAATATTCTGTACAACAACCATCATGCCCCATTCTAAGCGCTGATCCAACCGGTACTTCCCCCGAATAAGCAGGTGACCTAGGCATTTCATTATCTTCCTTTGAATGAACCACCGATTGATTAATAAAGAAGATGATGTCAAAAAGCTCCCATTATGGGCAAATCAAATGATTTGGATTCTGTAAACTCAGTCCTTGCTACAAAACTCGCTCCATTTCTGTGGTCAGTGGTGTACATGGAATGGCACATTGGCTTCGGATAATCGATTAACAGCAAGGTTACCTTGCATATTTACCATGCATTAAACAAGAGGTCAGGTTCCAGGGCCCACATGTGTGCCGTGGGTGACAAGGAGTGCGTAATAATCACAAATTGAATCATCCATGTGGAAAAAGGGCCACTTTGTTTTTATGCATGATAATGAAATTCGGGACGGTGACCACATCCGCCGCCGCGTTTTGTGTAATCACTAGGTTACACATGACAATTCGACAGGTATAAATACATGAGCTGTTGACATGCTGATAGTGGTCATCTCATCATCAAGGAATCGTTGTCAGGAACAACATCATCTTCTTCTCCTACCCCACCCCTTCATTTTGTTGTACATTACGCATCATTTGAGCAGGTTCTCTCTTCTCACATACAAGCATCATCTACATTGATCCCATCCCATTCATTATGAAATTCAGCAACATTGCCCTCCTCACACTCTCTTTTTTCACTCTCTCGGCTCTGGCAGCCCCTGTTCAACAAGAAAAGCGTGGTCTTAAGAGCTGCTACAAGCATGCCAAATTGACACAGTATGTACTTCTGCTACTGCTATTCCTTAATGATGGCCATGATGACTTATTTAAGATGATTGCATCATAGATATTGGATCCCCAAAGAAGGCGACAAGGATATGACCAATGATGGCGATAGTGTCACCTTGTCAGGATCAAAGACGAAAAAGCTCAAGACCAAGAGCGGCAAGACCATTGCCAAGGTATCCAAGACGACCTATGACGTGAGTACTTTTTCTTTCTTTACCCAATATAAGATTGCTAACATCAATGCACGCATATAATAGAAATTCCAAATGGAAGGCACTGGTTTGCTCAAAAGCGGAATCATGGTCAATTTGGATGAAGGCAAGGACAAGTTCATGGAAGTCGACCGCAAAAAGGATCCTTATGGTATTGGCTCTGATGACGATATTGCCCTTGATCCATGGGTGAGCGTGGCATCCAACGACCTAAAGCGTGGCACCACCTTGTATGTCAAGGATCTCGATGGTCTCAAGCTTCCTGATGGCAAAAAGCACAATGGCTGTGTACGTGTGGATGATGAAGGCTGGAGCTTTGATGAATGCCAGCTTGATTTCTTTGTGCTGCAATTCTCTGCCTATCAAGAACTTGACAAGAAGCTACCAGAAAAGGTGTCTGTCGAGCAAAAGGATTGCAAGGTCCAAGATTATATCACCAACAAGGTCCAAAAATGGGCTGTTTTGAAAGGCAAAAAGAGCGATGATTGAAAATAAAAAGATCGAGCTTTAAAGTTGTTATATAACACAAATACCATCATCATCATCATCATCCATCATGCAGCAGCGGGTGGGACAACATGTCAACAAACACGTCGCTGATTGGTCTAACAAGAGTATACCCCGACCCTCGGGACATGGTACATTCATGCATTGAAAACGCCTTCATTTTTATTATCAAGGTGTCCATACCAGAGGGAACAATGATAAAATAGGGTCATGGGGAATCATAGTTAGATAGGTGATAATGATTGGATAATGTGATGGGAATGAAAAGGTATTGTGTAGGGGTCTTTGGAAGCAATGTGTGACCAATCCTTTTGGGTGCATGCGTGTGTGTGGATATCATTGTTTGTTCCAGTGGTGGTGGATGCAAGTTAAACCGTTTCTCTCTCTTCCTTTTACCTTTTCTTACTGTTTGTCACCCTTTCACCGCAGACATGAGTATAACCGACATTGACGTCCCGAAAGGCTCCATTCTCGAGTCCGATTCACCTGATCCCAGGTTGCTCAATGTCGAGCGTCTGCAAACCAGGTATGGCACAACGCATGTCAATGGGATTGACTTTTGCACACCTACTCAAAAAGCTATATTCTAGCGACTATCGCACGCAAACATGGAAGAATGGTCTTGGTGAAACGTCAGAGATCTACATTCATCCACCAGACAAGGACTTCAAATCGGATGCTTTCTTTTGGCGTCTCAGCAAGCACGTTATCGAAGCCAACTGTAACTTCTCCGTGTTTCCAGGCTACGAATGGTATATGATACAACAAACATTGAGATAGTGTCTCATGCTAATGATTCGATATATATTTATATATAGCACGACCATTGTGTTACCCAATCAAGGCAAGAGGAAAAACTCTACTATTCTTTTGAATCACAAAGGCGAGGAAATGTCTACAACGGTCAAACCACTTTTCCCATACACTTGGAATGGATCATGGTATGCATGCATGCGTGTGTGTGGGAGTGGAAAAAAGTGATCTCACGTGATGCTAATGTTGATTGGCTGGTGATCCATAGGCCTACGAGTTGTCAAGTGTCCAATCCACCTGTCAGCAACCTCCAATTTGTGATCAACAGAAAGCAAGGAACAGCTAAATTCAACATTGAAAAGATTGGTCAGCCGATTTCCAATGAAAGTGGTGAATCTGGCAAAAACCTGCTACTTGGCACCTTTGCACTCTTGTACGTGGTGGAAGGAAACGTGCGAATTGAATTGGATGAAAACCATCTCAATGGATGTGTCTATACGCTCAACGAAGGCCAAACGTTGTTCATTGAACGGGATGAAGAAGCAAGTCCAACCAGCATTCTCGTAAAGCCTTGTGACAAGTCTGGCACGGTGGGTCATCCTGATCTTGGTATGTCATATATGAAGAAGCATGTGATCCATAGGTGAAGCATTAACAAATCTATCCACTTTAGACGCAACTTTTATCACCATTCAAGTGGCAGAATCCAAAAAGGCACCAAGCAGTATTGGAGACAATATCATGATTCCACCGACAATGCCAATACCACCCGAACTAGGAGGACCGAGACGGCCATTACGACGCAGAAGTTCTCTTGTTGTCTACGATGAGCAGCCTATTCAAAACCTAAAGGAAAAAGCACATGGATACGTTGTACCTGAGCCACAAGGCGAATTGGAGACCAATTTACGTGCCCCAGCTTTGCCATCTGTGGATGAAGGCATGCGACGTGACAGTATTGCAATGCTGCAAGGGACATTTGACAAGACACAATTGTATACGCCACCCACATTTGCCTTGATGCCTCAGGACACAGACGTCCCACCTCCTGTGGTGCGTGATCGCTTGGTCATTGAAGAATTCCCGCTCAATACTATCAGCACAGCTTGGATCAAAATGGTAAAGCAAGGCCTAAGTGAGTGGATAAGATTACCAGCCATTGTTTGCAGAGGATCCAAGGATGGGTAAGTTGTTATTAAGCTGAAATTGATAATGGTGGGTTCATTAACGTGCTATTATCATCAGCCCTGTTGTTGGTATTACGGCTGCCCTCCATGGAAATGAGCTGAATGGTGTACCATGTATTCATCGGTAAGCGATATCTCAAAGGGAGAATAGCATAAACATTGACGTGTCCATCTTTATAGCGTGGTATCAGAAATTGATGTCAAGAATCTAAGTGGTACGCTTGTCGCCATTCCTTGTGTCAATATGGTTGGCTATCTTCAATTCAAGCGCGAGTATGCTGATGGACGTGATCTGAATCGGCTCTTCCCCGGCAAAGAGGATGGATTTTCTTCACAAGTTTACTGCTACCAGTTGATGAACAAAGTCATTTCCCAATTCAATTACCTCATCGATCTTCACACGGCTAGCTTTGGACGTATCAATTCATACTATGTTCGTGCGGATATGGTAAGCATCAATGGGTCAGCGTAAAAGCAATATGTATGTTCATTCTTTGTATAGAATGATCCAGGATCGGCATTGTTGGCCCATTTGCAGCAACCCCAGATTGTGCTTCACAACTCAGGACAAGATGGTAATAAGAAAAAGGCATCGATCAGCATTGTAGGAAACTGATGACACAAAACCAAACAGGCACATTGCGATCTGCAGCTGCAGCACGTGGTATCAAGGCTATCACTGTCGAGATTGGCAATCCACAACTCTTCCAAAATCAGTATATACAGGTATAAGGAATAAGGTTTTGTTGTTACATTCATCAGCAATATTAATGACGTTTCTATTACAGTGGTCATACATGGGCGTCATGCGTATTTTGGATCATCTCGAAATGTTTCCCCTGGATAATGACACACCCAAAGATGAAAGAAGTAGTGGCCCTCCCAACACTGTGCTTTGTTCCAAAGGCTTTTGGGTAAATATTCATGACAAGGGACGAGGAGGAGTAAAAGCTGACCTACTATATAATGGACTTAGATCTATACAAAGACGGGTGGTGTTCTCGAAGTTTATCCGGGTGTCAATACCATTATTCGCAAAGGAGATCTTATGGCGCGGATCAAGAATATCTTTGGCAATGTGGTCGATGAATATGTAGCACCTTGTAGTGGTATCGTGATTGGTCGCAGCTCAAATCCAGTTGCCATGTCAGGCGATCGCATTTTGCATTTGGGCGTGATTAAAAGAAAGGGAGAGGTTCTTCCAAAGGAAGCCAAGGAAAACTATTAGTAGCATAGGATGGGAAAGAATAAAGATGATAGTCTCTTTGTAAAAACGGAGTGATTGAATGATTGATTGACATCCTCGAAGAGGGATTGTGACCAAAGGTCTGGTATCGATTTTTTATATGTAATGTATGTCATTGAGCAAGTTTGTACAACAAACTAAGAAACAATGAAAGCTTTTTTGATTATGCCACGAGGACCCGTTTCTTGAAGCAAAAATACATCGTCAATCCACCTGTTAATGCACCAACAACAACGGGGAATGCAGGACAATCACGTAGAAATACTGGTACACCCCATAAGAATTCAGCCAGTGTTGGCATACGCGTAGTTGTTTTGCTATTGCTTGCATCTTGCACAAAGTGGTAGCCCTGCATCCACAAAAGTTTGCTAAATGCTTGCAGCGTCTCGGTTTCTGTAATGAGTTTGAGCGATACAATGTGCCGGATTAATACGGTTTCCAATGTTCCAAGCACCGCAGTGATATACGCATGGTCATGCCGACTGGTGGTTTTGGTGGTGGTGGTATTTTTGTCACTGCTAGCCACCCATTTCAGATAGTTGAAAAACCTACCCCGTTTACGTCATGTTGGTTAGCCCATCTCCATCTCCTTTATGTCTATTCTTTTGATCTGTTACCGGTTATCATAGGGGCCCGTCATGATTCTCCCCAGGTAGCGTCTTAAGGATTCGTTGCCAAGCTTCATATCTTCATCAATGGAAAAGTGCGAAGGAAGTTGACTCCGAACAGCATCAATCATCGTATCGATTTGAGGAGCAAGTTTGGTAGCTGTATTTTGAAGCACTTTAACGTCTTGACTAGCTGAAACATACGCGTGCAAAAAAAAAAAAAAAATAAGCATGTTGACTCAAAGAAAGGGGTAGGGTGAAAAGATACAATCAACGTGTATTACGTACTGAAATTGAGGCATGCTGCAAGTGCATCCATTTGATTCAATTCGATAGCATCAGCGTTTGTCGTAGTGGTAGTGGTTGCTGTTGTTTGCATTTGTGAAGGTGATATGTGTGTGGGAGGAAGAGGAGAAGAAGACGAGCTTAAAAAAGTATGAAGGAAACAGGAACAAAGCGGATACAGGGCTGTACTTTGCTGTCTTATAAATAAATGATACCCCGCTGATTCGGGAAAAGTACCATGCGCCATTTTCCAAATCTGAAGTCCAAGCCTGCCATTCATATTATCCCCGGACGGACTCACAAGGTGCGAGCCAAGAACATGCCAATGCCATTTGCATCCATATATCCGCCTAATTGCTTGATGGATGCTTGTACACTCTTCATTACCATGTTTTCATCCTTATCTGAAAATAACATACTTGCCGCAATAATTCCTTGCACTACCTAGTCTAGAACAAATGAAAAGCTGTATGCTGGTTTCACACGGGATGATCGGCAATGCTTTACCTTTCATTGTAATTGCTCTCATACCAACACCTGATGCATGTGCGTCCACTGGGGTCACTTGTGACACCTTATTGCATGCATTTCCAAGGATTCATGCATAGGCCCGGTTTGTTTTTCCATATCAACAACCGTTTGTCGCTATTGGTGTATGATATAGCAGCCGATACGTATACAAATCATAAATATAAGATATGCCACCAGCAATAGCCAGTCGATAACAATGATTGACCAACTAGACTTTAGGCTTGTCTTTCCTTATATGACTCGATTTTGTGATGGATCGTACAACCATGTTTCTTACTATTGCTCCCAAGACGTATATATCTGCACTCGTCTTTATCATACACGATATCGCGGCGTTCATTGTAGCAGAAGGTTGGGCTACATCCGATCATACGCTTTCTCATGAGGCTCAGTACTTTTGCTTTACCAATGATCCGAAGAGCCATCGTCATCTTTAGCAGTGGCGGTGTCATCCATATCCATTTACCAAGGATACGTAAGTGGGCTTATCCATTGGATCGAAAAGTACGAGTTGTGGACGCTGTATCGATTTAGGTATCCTTTGCAACTAACAAATGTGTCATGATATAGTGTAACATTCATGGATCACCTGTTCCTATGTGCGTGTGTAATGTTTGAAATGTCTTGAGCGTAATATCCAAAGCCGTGTATTTTATTGGAAAGACAAGGAATATTCTAAAATATGACCATATCGAGCTGTGATGCTATTCATGAATCTAACAACGATAAGAGGAAACTACTGATAGCTGATTATCCAGAGGAAAGCAAACGAGGTCAATGGACAAGTGGCTATGCTACTGGAGATCGATTTGACTCTTGAAAGAAAAAGTGTTGTAGTCATTTCTGCAAGTCGGATAACCAAGTCAATGTGCAATTCATGTCGTAAAGTCTTTAAGCACAGTCGTCTCCAAGGCAACGTGTTTCCCATCCTTCCATCATCCAATGTTGTGTATCTGAGGAACCCCCTTTTACGTCAAGGTCTCGTTGCATCACTCGATGTGTTCGTATAGCATGCGTCGTAGCTGGTAATCCTCACGTGGTGGAACTCGAAAAGGACGCGACAAAAGACGCTGGTTTTCGCTTGACAATGAATGGCTGTAAAGCAAGATGCTGCAAAGAACGATGCCATCGCAACAATACCGATCTACAGTTTATGCTGAATGGACTTGTCCCTATCCTAATTGATGTCGCCTAAAGCTGACGCGATGCAGAAAGCCGATATGGTGCCCCCAAATCATGCAGGATCATGGTAAGTTGTGTGTGTGAGAGAGTGAGCCAGTCCTCAAATTTACAGCCAGCTCGATATCAAGTAGGCCTACAATCGCATTTGTTGTTGATTCCAATACACAATAGACAAAGGCTTATCCCATTCCCTATCACAGCACCATAGTAACGAAAACACTGAATAGCTCTGGTGTATCACTATTTGTTTTATTCCTAAATAAATGTTGCCTAGTCAAAATATAGCGTATTACTGGATACAACTCTGAAGGATTGCTAGAATGCTATTGCTGATTACTTGGTAGCTCTGATGGCTTACTAGAATGCTATCCTCAACTACCGATTGATTCTACATTAGTACCGAAATAAGTTAAGATTTATGATTGACAATCACTGTAATCTTGATACACACATTTTCATTGTTGTAATTGCAAACGGAAGCGGTGTTTATTCAAGGAGACAACGCATCCATGAACGTTAGCCGGAAAGGATGATTATGTGGAGCTACCGGCAGTTTTTGACCTGGCAACCTTCGTTATCCTGCGAGTTTGACTTATCCGCATTTTTGGCTACAGCTGAATGATGAAGGCAACATGTAAGCCAAGCATGAGGTATTTATGAGAACAAAGATACTCGTCATGCTCGACAGCACCATGTGTGCAAGTTTCACGATCGAGGTGGGCAATCTTGGGGGTCATGGACCGTCCATCCATCATCTCTGCTGCATCAGGAAGACACCCGTTTAAATTATCATTATGAACCATGTGGTTTTGAAATGAATGAAGTTGATCAGCATGACCCAGCGAACCTTCTTACCAAGTTTCATGTTCGAAATGGGTAATCCCAAGGTACTTCATAGTAACTGACATTGCATGATTTTCGACGGATACCCAATTTCCGACCGACATAGTAGATCCCACATTATACCCTCCCACTCCCAATTTTCAAATGAAGCATTAGGTCTTTATGAGAACGAAATTGATCAGCATGTCCAAGAGCATCTTGTGTGAAAGTTTCAGGTTCGAAATGGGCGATCTCAAGGTTATGGGACGCCCACACTCCATATATACTCGTCCGTTCGTCATCCGACGCGCCCATTTTAATTCTCACAATGAAGCCTGGGACTTTAATATGAATGGAGTTGATCAGCATATCGATGCCCAGCGTTCTGACCAAGTTTGACGATGGAGGTGGACAACGGCGGGGGTGTGCACTATGTACCCTACTTGTGTTCCGCCCGTCCTATATTTGGACCGTCCGATTCATTGAAACATCATAATGAAGCATACCGTTTTTACATGAATGGAGTTGATCAGCATGACTCAGAGAACCTTCTTACCCAGTTTCAGGTTCGAGAGGGGCAATCCCAAGTTAATACATACTATTTCGATAAATCATAAACCCGGCGCGTACCCGATTTCCGACCATTCATAGTAAACCCCACATTATATCCTCCCATTCAAAATTTTCAAATGAAGTGTGGGTTCTTCATTAATACAAAGTTGATCAGCATGCATGAATGCATCTTCTGACCAAGTTTGAGGTTGGAAGTATGCAATCTCAATATCATGGATCAATTACAGTGTGCATGCATCTGTAGGGCAGTGCCTGACCAATTTAATTTCCACCTCTTCCACTCCCACTTTATTTTCTCTTCCACCCATTCTCAACTGTTGCCCCATTCAAGTACAACTACAACCTGCGAACGATTGTCCTGCTCCAATCCATCATGTCAATCCTACGACTGTCCTGATCTTATTTGTCTTTGACTGAATGGCAAGTCCATGGCGTGCCTGCACCCCACGACAGCACCTGCGTTTCTTTGACACTGCGGCTTCCCTTGTACACTCCTCGACCGCGACCAAGCATAACAGTGCTCATTCCAGCAATTGCCATTAGCAAGGTCTCTTCTCCATTGTCTCGATATACTTGCAGCAAATTGTTTTACAGCCTTTTTTTTACGCCAACAGCAGATAGCCATTATATCGAAGTAGCTTTACGTGTAGCAACTTGTTTCAATACATACATACTCTATATCAGCTATCATGTATACTGCAATATATGCAATATTTGCCTAGTTGGGCTGCGACGGAAAGTGATCACTAAAGAGAATGACCGACAACCGGATGGGAAAAGGAAGCCATCATACAGATCTTTCAACCAACATATTGGAAAGATGGGATCAAGTGTAGTGAATCATAATATCATGTGGATACGGCTGAAGATGATGATGGATTGGAATGGAATGGACGTGAGGGCTTGTATCTTTGGCCGCCGTGGGTTATTTAGGATACTCGAGTCAAATTATGCAGGAACACTGGCCAAGTAGAACGTTGAACTTCGACTTTTGTTACAGCACACTCTCCTTTACAATAGCGATCCTTCTACCAGTTTCCCAACCATTGAATTCAACTTTATTCGCTTTAACAAACAAGCAATTCTTATACCATTTGGATTCGATTATTGTTTTATTGGATGGGTGGATGGTGCACAAGGAACAAGCCGGTATTGGTTTTGAGATACAAAATATTAGTGGGATAACTGGGATGATGGTGATGATGATGATGATGGATTTGACAAGAATCGAGAGCAAAAGAGATGTGAGCTATGAGACAAATGGGGATCAAGGAACAAGTCAGAGTTGGTGGATATAAATCATGCAAGGCTGAGTATGTCGGAGATACATGGTATATCGCCATGATGGATTTAAATACAGTACCGAAATCTTTTCAAATACAAATTACTCCTGTCCAACTTCCCATTCATTTTCATCAATGTTACCATCGTATTCATAAACACTTCCGCTCCATTATGATAGTAAACAACATATGTCATTCATGACGTTTTTGGTTTCTCAATTAGGAAATTTTATGGTTCATGTATGCACCCAAACATTAAAAAATAACAGGTAACATGGCCGAGTTGGTCTAAGGCGCCAGACTCAAGTTCTGGTCTCGCAAGAGGCGTGAGTTCGAATCTCACTGTTACCAGGACCTTGAAAAAGGTCTGATTCTCCCTTTTGTTTTTGGATTTTGTGGATGATCACGTGATGTGACGCATGATCTATAAGGGTGTTTTGCGTTTTGTTAATCTGTAGTGCATGCGCCCTTTTTGTATTTATACGCTGCCTCTCTTCCTTCTTATTTCTTCGCTCTCATCGCCACATTTTGCTTATTTCACATTGTCTGGGTGTTAGTACCCTTTATCATTGTTTTATTGTAAGTTCCACTGTCTGCGTGTCTCATTCGAATTGCTAAGTCTTTATATCGCTTGCAGCAGCGACTTTACACATTTCTATCGCTTTCATTGCGATCTTTCATCTTTCTATCGACCAACTCAAAACCACCCTTTCATTGAGGTGTGTATTTCCTTTTGTCCTTTCTTCAATCAACCATATATTAACATTCTTCTCAGGTGGTTTTATTATTATATCAATAAATTCAGTTGTACGTTTTAACGCATGGTGGTGGATATCTTTTGGTTCCATAGACTAGGGCACTGCATAAATGACATAACTATTACTGCGGTGTGGGTATGCATGTATTTATGCATGTATTGTGTTGTAGAGGAGATATAGTAAAAGTGATACTCAGTGTAGGTTTATTCTCGAAAAGATGATGGGTACGCGTTATTAGTCATGGATACAGCAACTGTATCTGGTTGTGTAAATGCGTAAGCTTATCGTAAGATCATTACTTCATAGGTAGTATTAAGTCATTCAACGAAAAATCAAAAGTTTACAAGCGAAGCAATTATTATTAGCTTATGCAGCACAAACACGCTTATAGCATCAGAGGAAAAGCATAAAGATATCTGTGTCTCTAAATCTTACAATGAAGTGTAGGGCCTTTCATACGACAAACTTGCTCACAAGATCCTTTTGACCAGCCGAGCAACTTTGTTCTATGAAAGATCCCACGCTTCATCGTGAAGTTTAGAGGTACAAGTGCCTTTCTGTTTTACATATGTATGATATACGAGAAGTAGCCATTGTTCATTGTCAATCGCCTCACTCTTATTAAAGCCGAAGATGCAGAGAAGCTTGTTTATGTAACATACGCGACTCAAAAGGACCCAATTCTATTGGAGGAGAATGCATAAAGGATCCTCACCCTATAGTAAGATCTGCCTATGATAGACCGCATGGTATTTTTTTTCAGGTTAACCACGATATGGCTAATAGGCCAAAAAGCTTAGTGAATTCAAAAGTACCCTGCATGAAAGGATGGAAGTGACATTGATGCTATTTGTCTTTCATAATACAAGGTGATGGAAAGAACCGGGAATCAATTTGTTCGCTGCCCTGATGAGTATTGTTCCAGGGCAGCTTACAAAGTCGTAGATATGGGCTACACGTTTCCATGCTATTCAAAACAAACAATCGTGATCGTGATGATCATATGGCATACTATATTACATCATGTTGGATGCTGTGAATTGCTCCGTTATCGTCAATTGTTAACGTCCTCAGTGCTATTTTTCCTATTGTTTGGATGATAGAAAGACACATTGTTGGATCTCATCAGTTTTGTCCAAAAGTTAAACATAGGTAACAATCATCAATTATTGTCATGCTATCGACAGTTGGTCTCGTATAGCATTAACGGGTGACCTTGGCGGGTATTACGTATCAAGAGGGAAAAGAAGGGGATTAGCCAGTTTCAAAACATTTTTCAAAGAAAAAAAAAAAAAAAAAAAAAGGCAGGACAGCCGTAAAAGATAGTGGGCACATAACAGGAACGAGGATGCTTAATCTCCGAGTGATAATGCAACATGCGCATAATGCCGATGAAGTGAATAAATCTTCGAGATCTCTCTTTTTTTGTTGTTCTTCCACCAAGGTACAGCATAAAAACGTGCAAGATTATCAACAATCAACGGGTCTTTCAAATTGATCTATTCCCAAAAAATATTTGTGCATCGGGATGAGGATCTCCAATATTGTTGCTGCAGCAGCAGCAATCCACAATATGATGTCGTGGAGTTCACAAGTCGCAGCTGCACCCTTTTCATCTGCAAATACGGCAATGATTGATCTCCTTGTCCCATTATCACAAAGCGCACCCAATACGAATTTATTCCCCAAAATACAGCATCCATATCCACCCGAATATGCTGACCCACGTTCTGACAATGTTGTGCCAACCAATTCATGGATCAGTAACCTGTTTTATCACAGCGTGGAGCATCTTGCACCTACAACACCTGACCCTTATACCCTTCGGATCTTTGATGGATATGGAGGCAACCCCGGTCTTAGCATACGACAGCCATCGAATAAGGTATATGATAACATTCACATTTTTATTATAAATGTTGATGATTCTTTGTATGTAGGTATATGGATCGTATCCACCGATGAATGATGTACCATATACAGAGTCAGGATACATGATCAATAGCGTGGTGGTCGATCTTCGCTTTACGTGCAATGAATGGGGCCAAGGGTCCAGACCAAGTCAATCCGTAACTTCGTGGGATCATTTTTCTGCCAACTTGGAGTTATCTACTGCTCCTGGTGATCCTCGTCGTATTGAATTCCCGCTGGTGCGTGGCATGGCCTATGTTACAGCCATCTATCACAATTTGACACCGCAGTTCTTCACCCAACATGCCATTATTCATGTCGATGCCGATTCGTCTTCAGGCAATGAACGCTTCGTGGGTCGCAAGTTTAAGATATCCATGAACGACAATCCAACGTCGACATTCCTTATTTATGCACTTGGTGATCAACCTCTTGAGCTCCGCAGAGAAGGCGTCTCAAACCTCGTCGCATCGCGTCCATACAATGGTCCCATCCGAGTTGCCAAGCTCCCCAATGCTGGCGATGAATCGATTCTCGATGGCAGCAGTGGTGTATGGCCAATAGGTGGTAGACTTAGTGCCCAAGGCAGTCGAGAACAAGGCGAATACCATATCGAATGGCAGACTCAAGGCGATTCGGCAGACAAGCTCCTCATGTATGCATATCCACATCATTTGGATTCCTTGACCAATACACAGCACACACAACTCTCGTTACAATCAGCGACAAAAGGTGCCATGACAGCCGTGTTGGGGTCTCGTTGGTCACTACAAGAGACGTCGTTAAGCCCTGTGGAATGGCTTCCATTGAATCCAGCAGCACCTGCTTCAGCTATCAATGAAATCATGGCCGCCATGGATAAGGATTTACAAAGCGATTATAGAGCAGAGACACTCTTGGAGGACAATTACTTTTCAGGCAAAGGATTACAAAAGTTTGCCATGTTGGCACTCGTCCTCAACAAACCAGAGCTCACTCATCTACGCAACCCTGAACTCGCTGCAACATCTCTGGAAAAGCTCAAGAATGCATTTGTACCGTACCTTGAAAACAAGCAGCATGATCCATTCCGCTATGATAGTGTCTACAGGGGCATTGTCGCACGAGATGGTCTTCCAACTTCCATGGGTGGTAAGGGCGATGTCAATGCTGAGTTTGGTCATTCGTTGTACAATGATCATCATTATCACCAAGGCTACTTGATTGTCACGGGTAATGTGGATCCAAGGATATCATCCAAAAGTTACCTACTAACGTATACGTCTACTAGCCGCTATTATTCATTACCTGGATCCCCATTGGAGATCAGATGAGATTACTCAATGGACCGAAACGCTTATCCGAGACGTCAATACACCAGTGGATAATGACCAGTATTATGCACCATTCAGGAACTGGGATTGGTTTGCAGGACATAGCTGGGCTGGTGGCATCAAGATCAATGGTGCATTGGATGGTCGTGATCAAGAATCGATTCCAGAGGTAAAGGAGGGAAAAGAAAAGGGTTGATTGTACGTGGCTTTTTGATTGACACTGTAAACAAGTCTGTGAATTTCTACTGGGGCACCAAACTCTGGGGATTGGCTACCAACAATGATGCACTTGTTAATCTCGCAGCACTTCAATTGGCCATTACCAAGAGAACGACCTATGAATACTTTTGGATGCTCGACAACAACAAGAATCGACCACGAAATATCATCCAGAACAAGGTGATTGGTATCTACTTTGAGCAAAAGGCTGACTATGTAAGTACAACAACTACTATCAAAATGGTGGCTGACATGCTATAATAATAGACCACTTATTTCGGACGCTATGTCGAGTATATCCATGGTATTCAGCAACTTCCAATGACACCAGCTCTTGCCGATGACATACGTACACCAGAATTTGTGAGTAGCAGATCCATCCCTTGTATTCAAACCAAGATCTCATGAATATCTGTCTTTTAGGTTGGTCAAGAATGGCAACAAAAGCTCGCCAGCATTGCACCCAATGTTCGTAGTCCATGGGCTGGTGTGCTTTATCTCAATTATGCATTATTGGATCCCTCAGCAGCCTACGTACAATTAAGAAGAGTGCCAGTGGATGATGGACAGACACGCTCATTCTCACTTTATCTTGCATCAACACGACCAAACTTCCAACGAGGTCTACGCTTGAACAGACAACTCAATAGCAGGCTTCCAGCATCATCATCCACTCCAGGATCTGATCTACGGACTCAAAATCGCAACCCCTTTCCTTCGTCAGCCGTCAACATTATCAGACACCTTGGCTCCACTGACAACAACCATGATGACCGATACAATGGCTATTAGCGACTACTATTACTACTTGTTACCCCCAACAATGATATATATCCATATCCAATAAAAATAAGCGACAATGAATATAAAAATGTACTAGATGATGATGGCTTCTATTCAAAAAGAGAAAAGAAAAATCAAGGATACTAACTATTAGCAGGGGAATGTCAAAGAATACAATGGTATGTACATGATGGGGGAGGAGCAGGTATCGTGATGAGGGTATCGTATCGACAAGAATGACTTAATAAAGGTGTCGTTTGCGGATCATGTGACCTGATGATAATTTGATGGATCGTGATTCGCATTCACGCCAGGAACGCTTTGTGCCTAATTCATGTGATACGAGTTTCCAAGCATGTTTGAAAAGATCGGCATGTTTCCTGAGTGCCATATCCAAAAGTGCGTCTTCATTATCATCCCATTCACGATGCTCGATTGTTTTGGTTTGAAGCGTCTTGAAACGGCCCCAGCAGCAACCACGTGAACGATGAGGCAAATAGGTTGACGAGATCATAGCCCATGATAGACCTTGATTATATCCACGTTGTAGTAATTCATCCTCTTCCCGTGTCCATGGAACTCGACTCTGAGCACCCTTGTGTTGTCGTCGAAGGGTGGGGTAGGTTGGCAAAGGAGGGATGATGGGTGAACCCGGTGGTGGGGAACTCAGTGTGGCTGTATTGAATGAAGCAGGCGACGATTTGACAAATGACATGGCAGGACTACTACCATTGTCTTCCAATTCGGGTAATGAGAGTGTCGAGGACCAGTTTGGCTGTTGTTGAACTACTCCAGGATAGATGCTATAGTCGTCGTCGTCGATAGGTAGCATTGTGTTGGCATTATGTTGAGAAGGGCAAAGCAAGTTTTTGATATCCATGTTGAAAAAAGGATGAAGTGGATTGTGAAGAAAGAAAAATAAATGAATAAAGGCTCTGGTATTTATATCTACTACTCAAGGAGACCATGAACGAGTTATTAGGGGATGATAGATCCGTCAATCCAGAAAAAATAAAACGCATATGCATGGGGAAAAGGGTCATTCAATGACACAATGATAGCATCATAAGTATTATTGGGGATCTGCCAGATATCATCGTCACTGCTGCTGCTGCTGCGAGTATAAGAGATTAACTCCTGACAAAAAAAAAAAAAAAAAAAAAAACTCCTTTTGTGGGCTGTAAAGATGACAGCAAAACATCGTAATGTCCCTTTGGTATGTACTCCTATCACCTTTCATAAGGCTTCTTGTAATAGTACACCTATCCACGCGATGTCCCTGAATACACTTGGGGTCCACGTTGTGTGTTTCTTTGTTTCCTTTTTTCCCTTTCTTTTATTATTGGTCTCTTTCTCCAGGCACTTTGACCCAATGCATCATAGCAGATACCAGCAAGATGGACGGCAACCACTGCGACAAATGGGTTGAGAACCAACGCTTTGGCTATAGGGGATCCTATACATATATTGCTGCAATGGGAAAGTGCTTGATTTAGTCATCATAATGCGTGTATCATTGTCTCGAAAAAAGAATGATGATTATGATGATGCTTTACCCAAAAGTGTAGATGAACTGGGTTGCCCTATTTCGTCCGTTTTTTCCTTTTCGAGTAGCCTCGTCAACAAAGTCAGTTATAGTTACACGCACTTTGATCACGATCATGGCATGCAAATTGACAAGTAAACGATATATACATGGTTTTATTGCTATGTGATCTATACTCAGTATGGATGGAAAGTGGGGATCCTACCAACGTTTCTTCCCCTTTCTTGCGGCCATGTCGTGGCAATAATGAGACCCACATCTTCTTAGCATTGAGCGTATAGCGCCATAAAATTGGATTGAATGGCAGATTTATTAGCAGAAAGCGTATCCCGTCCAAAAAAATCGCACGGACAATGACCCATCGAATTAATCATTGAGCGAAATAATGAGATGGGTCATTCATTCATGAATTATTTTATCTGACTCCTTTGTCGAGCATGGTGGAGAATTGATGGCCCTAGGATAATTTCTCCTTGGAGGAGGTACCTGATGGTGGATCCGCATGTCATCGATGTGCTGCCTGTGTGTGTGTGCGTGTGCAAGACCTCGCCGCTCTTTACCTAAACCTTAATTTTGCTCCGCGGCATAAATGTCAGTCGACAACCCTGGCTCTTCCCCTTCTTTTTCTCTTTTCCCAGGACCGTGCTCAGTCATTGTGCCTTCTTGTTCTCATTATTCCCGATGCCTCACATCTGCAGCAAGAGCAAATCGTCATCCTACTTTGCTTCGGCAAATGCCGTTAATCAATATGCTCCTGATACCGTCATTGAACCCATTCATCTCGGTAAGAATGCTATTCTCTCTTGCACACGTGCATTATCCTTTCTTCTCCTCCCCTCTCTAATCCCCCTTCTATTATCCTCCTCTCCTCCTTGTTAGACATTTCTTTGCATTTGGATGATCTGCATAACAAGACTCTCAAGGCTAAGGTCATAACGACATTTGCTCACAATGGCTTGTCTTTGCCTTCATGCAACGCGTCTTCCACCACCACTGTCCTCAATGCAGAAGCATTTCAACATGTCCAAGTCTCTGGTGCATCATTCAGCTACGACGGTCACCGCATTCAGCTCAAATGGGACACGCCTTTTGCAAAGAACGAGCAGCGTAAAGTTACTATCGATTATACTATCAGCCATCCCACTGCTGGCCTCTATTTCCAAAACGAGGATTCCATTATGGGCGCACAGCCATGCTGGTTGATCACTGATCATGAAACTGAAAAGTAAGCTGCTATACTACTGCTGCCATCAGCATATCGTGTTAACGCTTTATAAAGAGCACGTTATTGGCTACCAACTGTCGATTATCCAACTGTGCGCACAACGTTGACATGGGATATTACCGCCCCCCAAAAGTACACTTCTTTGGCCAACGGCAAATTGCTGTCGAATGAAACAAAGGATGGCTACACCACAACGCGCTGGCAACTTGATTATCCATGGTAAAGTACTAGTACTAGCATTGGTTGCATTCTTATTATCCAGGCTATTGATTGTTGTTACTCTCACTAGCCCATCCTATCTCGTGTGCTTTGCCGTGGGTGAATTCATTTCGGTTGATGCTGGTCAAGTGGATGGCAGACCTGTCAAGGTATGTAGCTATATCATTGATGACAAACAATTGCATCGTTGTATTGACGCCACATAGTATTTCACTGCGGAAGGTTACAAACAAGCTGATCTTGAAAGAGCGTTTGACAAGACGCCAGAGATGATCCGATGGCTTGAAGCTAAAGTGGGCGTTACATGTAAGTTTCCAGACCTTCCTCCACCGCAAACAACCCCCAAAACACGCGTTACACGCATGCTAAATGGCACAAAAACACATACCTAGTCCCATGGCCAAAGTATTACCAGATTGCATTGCCTGCAATTCGTGGCGCAATGGAGAACATCTCTTTGGTAAGAAGGAAGAAGGGTGCAATGCTGATGATGAGATGATCTAATTATGTTGTTTAGGTGACTTGGACCGATACATTTGTCATTGATGAAAAGAATGCATTGGAACGCAAATATTTGACCGATCTTGTCAATGTCCACGAAATGGGTAAGTGCTTCCCCGATATTTCGGGGGGTAGAGCCGCAGCAGCAGCCGCACCAAAGATTCTCACACTATCTGTAACACTCATTTTAGCCCACACCTATTTTGGTGATCTTTTGGTCATTCGTCATTTCGAGCATGCTTGGCTCAAGGTGAGGCTTGTAGCACCCATGTCATATATGGAAATACTGACACTTTTATGTCATTTGCAGGAAAGTTGGGCAACCTATATGGAATCATGTAAGTACAAGGAAATGTGATTTGATGCGGATGGTGATGTCTGATGATATGTGCACAAGGCTGGTTACAGGATAAGAAATCCGAGGACGACTTTAGATATGAGATGATGACCAATGCCAAAGGATACATCAAGGAATGCACAAAGTACATGGTACGGTGTTTTTACTTTATAGGAATCATTGCCATGGTCTAACATTTATCATATTTTACCAGCGTCCCATTGTTACTCGCAAATATGATTCCTCGTGGGACATGTTTGATGGCCATACCTATCCTGGCGGTGCTTGGCGTATCCACATGCTTAGAAAGAAACTTGGTGACGAAGCATTTTGGGCTGGTGTCAAGATTTATATCGATGAATTCGCAAAGTCGACCGTTCAGACAAGCGATTTCCAGAGATGTTTGGAGCGAGCATCCCAGCTCAACTTGCAACGCTTCTTTGATGAATGGGTTTATTCAAAGGGATATCCTACCTTCAAGGGCTCGTTTGACCATGATCTTGCCAATGGCACTGCACGCATTTCTATGACTCAAACACAAGTTTCCGACAGTGACAACATTCCTTTGTTCGGCTTGGATATGGAGATTGAATTGACGGATGACCAGGGCAAAGTGTACAATACGACGCTCACCTTTGATCGAGAGGCAACTGCAATGGCCACCATTCACCTCAGCAGCAAGGATGCTCAGCCCAAAGTATTGAGAGTCGATCCAGAAATGAAATTGCTTTACACCCTCGATATGTCAGCTGGCGAATCAGTGCTCCAACATACTGCTACTGAGGCGGCGGATGTCCAGAGTCGTGTTTGGGCATACAATGAGCTCGTGAAATTGGGAACGTATCCAGCATTAAGCTTTGTAGCCGATCACATTGTCAAGGAGCCATTCTATGGCGTTCGCATTGAAGGTAAATGTGACACAGTAAGAAATGAAAGGATCACTCTACTTACACCCGAAAACAGTATCATCAGCGCTTGCCAAGTTGAAGAGTGCACAAAGCTTGCAAATCCTAGCTCATGTGCTCAAGAATGAAAAGGATCCAATGGCATTGTGGTCTATCGCTTCCGTGGCCCGAATTGAAGATCATCATATCCGTGATGCAGCTTTGGAACGACTTTCCCGCCATGATGAGCTTCCCTATCGGTAAGGCAATCACTTTATCATATCTACACGCTGTAAACTAATCATCTCATCATCGATACATTTTAGTGCACATGCAGCTCTTTTGGTTGTACTTGCTGAACAGCATCGGGATGAAGACTTGGAATATCTTCTCAAGGTTGCCAAGGATGATAGCAAGATTGGTCAACATGGCTTGGTTCGTGGTGGAGCATTGAAAGGTAGGTAGTAGCATAGAACAGGCTGTGATCGTGTTGTGTGTCTCATTATTATCATCCAGCGCTTGGCTATCATCGTAGTGAAGAAGCGTTCCAATATCTCATTTCACGAGTTGGTTACAACATTGAGCCTATGCGAGCACGCTTCCAAGCTGTGGATGGATTGGCTTACTCGACAAGCTGGCAAACCGATCGTTTGCAAAAGCAGGCAAAGGAAACACTTGGTAAGTGTCCAACTTTGGGAGGATCGTTGATCAAGGCCAGTACCAACCAAGTAACATTGTAGTGAAATTGGCGCGTGACCCCAACTTTTTGGTACGCATGACGGCTGTTGAATCATTGGTCAGCCTTGGTGTCAAGTCCAGTTACAATGATGTGGCCTATACCCGATACCTTTATTCCGAAGATGACCAGTCGTGGTTGGATCGCAAGTTGTATGAATTGTCTCATCAAGATATCAAAGATGCGTCAAGCAAGGCTAACCAAGAATTGATCGAGAAACTCGAAGGAAGACTCAAATCTCTCGAAGACAAACTCCAAAAGTTGACCGCTGGTGCTAGTAAACAAGAGGAGGCTTGATCCTGATATCTGATTATTGTACCATACGTAGAGGATCAAATGTATCTATTATCGATATAGAATTAAACGCGTTTCCCTTGTCCTCTATATGAAGTCATCATGTCGTATTTTAAAAAGTGAGCACAGGGTCACGTTATGCTCAGCGTGCTATATTGGGGATGTTGGCATGGCTGAAATGAATGATTTGTCTTGGCAGAAACAAACTAGCTGTACACAAAGAAAGCAGGCTGTGCGGTGCTGAGGGAACACGATGGTTTGTGTTACCGAATGCAAGATCAAGATTTGCATTTTGTCCTTGGCGACAACGGATTGCAAAGGAACAGATCCGATACATCCGATAAGCATGATACCGTTGCTATGCAACAAAAAGATGAAGAAAAAAGACCAAAATATGATGCATCGCACTTTTCAATGTATATCAAAGATATATAGTTTATGGGGTGGTTATAATAATGCCTTATGGCCATCGTCTGGGTGACAATAGGACATGAGGAAAAGGATGGCTGAACAGGTGCTAAAAATATATCACGTTCTCTGTTGTATACCCCTCAACGTCCTCGTTTGTTCTTTTGTATCTTTCATTTATCTTTCATTGCTTTCCCGCTGGCACGGCAAAGCTATCTCTTTTTCTTTTACTTTACATTCCTGCATGTTCAACTCTTCAAACCGAGATAACGATCGGGATCCCTCCTCATCTCAGCAAGGACCAGCAGCAGCCTCCAGCCCTGTAATGTCATCGACACCCGATCGAGCTGTACATTTCAAACCACCCACACCACCTCCTCACGATAACCAAGTCTCGCAATCGCGCGAGAATCTAGTCGACCAGAGTCTATACAACCGTTCTCCAGGCCCACAACAAGCGTCTAGCCCCTATCCACCCCATCAACAACAACCATACAACAACTATTACAATGGATATTATCCTCAACAACAACCTGGCTACTATTACCCACCACCCCATCAAGCTGTTCCTGTGAATGTACAAGTGGCGACAACACGACAATGGCCAGCAGTATTCACTTATTTAACAGCGCTTGGTATGCTTGCCGTCCTCATTTACGAGCTTGTTTACAATAAGCAAGTTACTGGCAATGTGATTGAGACATCACCTTTTAATATCATGATCGGTCCCTCAGCCAATGTAAGTCGTAGTAGGGTAAACGGGATAAGGAGAGTGGGCAGAGAGACAACATGTGGGTTGATGAGTTGCACAAAAACTGCTGCAGTTGCTGAGTGGAAAAAAATTAGACATTGATTCTTATGGGAGCACGTTTTGTACCTTGCATGCATGAAACCTCCAGTTACCCGGTAGATGGCGCATTCCAATGTCCCAACATGACTGACGTCGGCCAAAGTGGCACGAGCGCACCTATTTTCACACCTACGCAAACCAACGTGACCATCAATGGCTCTCCATGTACCTTACAAGAAGTCTGCGGTATGACCGAGTTCAAGGATCCAAGTGTACCTGATCAATGGTATCGCTTTTTATCAGCCATCTTTTTGCATTCGGGTGTTATTCATTGGCTATGCAACATCATTGTCCATCTCTCATTGGGTGCAAGTATGGAACGATTCATGAACCCTCTTCGTTATGCTATCGTGTGGTTGGCTTCAGGCGCTTTTGGTTTCATCTTTGGAGGCGTGTTTACACCCGTGGGCAATGGTATGTTGGTGAATGGGGGATGTTTTATAAATCATCCTAACTTGTTGTACCTATATAGCTTCTATGGGATGTTCAGGTGCTCTCTTTGGCATTGTTGCATTGCTGTTTATCGACCTCTTTACAAAGTGGAAGGTTGTCTTACATCCAGCATGGGAATTGACCAAGCTCATCTTTTTGATCCGTAAGTGGTACAGGCTGCTGCTACACAACAGATTTCTTCCATGCTGATTGTTCCATGTAGTGATTAGTTTTGTCTTTGGATTACTACCTGGGTAAGTGATTTTGCATTGTGATCATCTCTTTATTGGAATCGCTTGGCTGATGCATGAATGATAGCTTGGATAATTTTGCCCATATTGGTGGATTTGTCGCAGGTCTCATTTCGGGCATTATCTTTTTCCCTATTCCATCACACACCAAGACGTCTACAATCATCTTGTGGGTTATTCGACTTGTCCTCTTGGCTGGTTTAGCAGGCATGTTTTATGGCATGATCAACCTATTCTACAGCGGACGTAGCTCAGAAGACGTAAGTGCTATTATTTACCTATAATGACAAGGATGCTAATGGATCAACAATCTATATAGATATGTTCCTGGTGCAAATACCTTGCATGTTTACCCATCAACAACATGTGTGATGCATATCATACCTCATAGTGTACATAGACTCATTATCTTTATCTAAAAAAGAGCTATTCAAGATCCCATCTCTGTGTGACATGGTAGATTTTGGACGAGTATTTTGCAAAAGGCATGCGAGTGACCCGATTTTTTCCTGCAAAAGGTGTATTTCGGGACCATGTCCCATTGGAATATTGGATACGACTATTTATCATCCGGATCCACATTATGGGGATGTGTGGTATGGGATGTGAATAATACGTGCATTAGAGTAGTAGCTGATACGACAAAAACAAGCTATAGCTTTCCACGGGGATGACCGAAAAAGAGAGTATGTGTATACATTGTCGTACCAGGACGGGCTGTGCCGGCACGATCGGGATATGTTATTCTTCGATCATCCCACCCCGCTTTCCAAGGCACAGGATGTGGGGATAATTGGGTGTTTGGCGGGGTTTTCACCCGAGCCTGAGAAGAAACGTGGTGGCGGGAGATTTTGGAAACAGACTCAAAACTTAACGCACGTACGTTGTTTGCTATTTTCCTTTTCTTTCTCTTTTGTTTCGCCTCTAAATGAATGGCTTCCCAACTGCTCCCAGCAAGTCGATACCATTGTATCAGCATGATCAACTACCCCCATTCTCCTCATCCAAAAGGCCATCTACTGAGCAGCAACAGCAAATGCCTTCGGAGTTGCAGGATGTCATTTTCTATTATCAATCACAACCTGAATTGCTTCGTCTAATCTTACAGAGCAAGTTGGAAGAAGACAAACGTCGTGCTGAAGAAGCAAAGTTGCGATCCAAAGAACTCGATTTGATCATGCTGCAACAAAAAACGACAACTCCTCTCCCTCCTCCTTCAACGTCAGCTAACGACAATGAGGATCCAAGAATGATGACACCTCCTACTACTGCCTCTGCACGTCATTCGAGTATGGATATGGATCCCAATGCTTTTACAACAGCCCGTCGTCCATCCTTGTTACATATGACATCTTCCTCACCCATGCCACCCACATCGACTGGTCCAACCGCATTTACACCTGTTGTGAGCCATGTTGAAGAACACCATTCACCCCATGTTACCAACAACAATATCGTAACGTCATGTGCATCATCGTTATCTTCATCATCGATGCCTGCCACACCCAACACTGCTGGCAGTGGTATATTCCAACAACAACAGCAGCCACCGGTTTATTCCATGGAAAAGACACCAACTGCTACTACGCTGTCACCATTAATGGATGATCACGGCATATATACTTTACCATCAGGTAGCAATAACCATCACACGAATACGCCGCCACCGCCACCGCCACCATCATATCATCCTTTGCCAGCGATCCGCCGATATGACCCTTATTTTGCACCACAACAACGACCTCGACGACGTCGGGAGATGCAGGCCATCACCAAAATTGTCGAGACTCGTGAATACCCATATCTTGATGGCTACTCGTGGAAGAACAATGGCAACACTGTGCAGAAAAAGACAGGCAATAAGAGCGTTTATTACAAATGCTCAAACAGCATCAGGGTAAGTTTTGATAAACAACCAAAAGATAAGCCATTTGCGTCTTGCTGATCCAAACAAATAATAGGGGTGTCCTGTGAATAAGACTGTAACATGGAAAGGCAATGACGAGTATCTTATTAAATATCGCGGTGAGCATTTGCCTGATTGCAGTCGGGTACATCAACAACAACAACAACAACCACACCATGCAAGCCTACCCATGTAACCAAACTTGCTTGCTATGTATATATATATCTATCACACACACGCACCATATGCATTGTACTCGTTGCTAGATCTCTTCTTTTACCCCTTGCTCTTCTTTCACATATTGATTTTTATATGCCCCTTCTTCCCCTGCTGACGATTCTATATGCTATAAAACTATAATCTAATTTGCGTCTCATTCAATCATGTGAAAAGAGGAAGTTTTCGGAAGGCTTTAAACATATTTGCCCCGCGGGGCGATTAGGTAATACGTTGCCATTTCATTGGATGGGAACGCTATACGCGTGAGCGGGGGAAACGCCATTTGAAACTTGTACATGTATGGCTGTGATGGTGGCGGGTTATAGCTGGTACCCCAGCATGGGCCATGTTCGCTGTAGAATAGCGTGGTGTGCTTGTGTGCGTGTGTGCATGGTAGCAGTAGTTCCTTTTTGTACGCATGTCAATATATAAATTGTGATGTCACTTTATCTTTTGTGTGCCTGAATGCATGATGAGACAGGATGAAAAAAAGTGTGTCCCTGGATTTGTGTAATACATATCCTATGTACGAGAGAGAGAGGGAGAGAGAGAAAGAGGTGGTGCATGTGTGTGTGTGTGGGATCAAATGAGAGAAGGAGGCTTTCATTTTCACGCATTGTCGCACTTGTAACACTTGCAACTCGGACATTCCCTTCCGAGATAGATGCCCTTTTGCTTTAACCTGCACTTGGCGTTGCGTTTTCCTTTTCCTCTCTCTCTTTCTTTCCCTTCTCATCACTCACTCACTCCCATTCCAATGACCTCTCGCGAAGATTACGTCTATTTGGCCAAATTGGCTGAACAAGCTGAGCGCTATGAAGGTACGTTTATTGACACTGCTGCTACTACATATATGTATATTCACGCGTTGATGCTTGTAGAAATGGTTGAAAACATGAAACATGTGGCTGCGCTTGGGCAAGAGTTATCAGTGGAAGAGCGTAATCTTCTTAGTGTGGCGTATAAAAACTCGATTGGAGCACGCCGTGCATCATGGAGAATTGTATCTTCTATCGAGCAAAAGGAAGCATCCAAGGGCAATGACTCCCATGTGGCAATGATCAAAGAATATCGTTCCAAGATTGAAACTGAACTACGTGACGTGTGCGATGATATTCTCAACGTGTTGGACACACATTTGATTGGAAACGCTAGTAATGGTGAAGCCAAAGTCTTTTATCTCAAAATGTAAGTACAATAACAACACCCTATTTTGGTGAAACATGAGCTGATTTATGTATTCATATATATAGGAAGGGTGATTACTTGCGTTATTTGGCCGAGTTCCTTACGGATGATCAACGAGCGTCTGCTGCGGATAAATCGGGTGATGCATACGGGGACGCCTTCAATGCAGCTGTCACTGAATTAGCGCCTACACACCCCATTCGTCTTGGACTTGCACTCAACTATTCCGTGTTCCACTACGAAATCAAAAACAACCCTGCAAAAGCATGCCAGTTGGCCAAGCAAGCATTCGATGATGCCATTGCCGAACTCGATACCCTTAGCGAAGAAAGCTACAAGGATTCTACCTTGATTATGCAACTGCTGAGAGACAATTTGACATTATGGATGCATGATATGCCTGATGGTAAGGCGCTATGAGCTTATTATTTGTACACATTCATTGACCCTCTGCTTTTATATAGAAGAAAACAAACAACCGGAGGAAGAGAAAAAGGAAGAGGTATCAGAAGCAGCTTCATAATGGATACATAAATTATGGTTTTATTAAAGCTGTTGGAAAACGCAAAAGGAAAAAAAAGAGGACCGAATCCAAAAATTGAGGGGAAGACACAAGTGAGTAGTGTAGTAACGAAAGAATTGCAATGGCTGGTTAAGCGTGTGTGTGCGTGTGTGTGTAAAGCATGGTTGCTAGGATTGGTATAAGGCGACAGGGAAGCTGTTATATACAATGCAGAGAGAAAAAAAAGGGTTGAGAATGAATAGTTTGTGTGTGTGTGTATGTGGTGAATGGAGTGTGTATGCTGACATTCATTCATCATCCATGGATAGCCGAGATTCTTACTTTAGAGCAATGGAAGGCACTGGTTCACAAGGTGTTTGTTGCCATGCAAGTTCGAGCTCCTTTAGTTCGCGAGTGAATTCCGGGCTAGGCATGGAAGAGGATTGCCAATCGGTTTCCATAAAGCTGCTTACACGTCCGTGCACACGACCCTCCATTTTCATTAGCTCAGCAATGAAACCAATATTGGGTGACATGTTGGGACGGGCCTTGATGACATGACGATAAGCTTGTTTGAGCGTCCAGCGTTCAGATGAGACCAAATATGCCAAGATAGCTGTCACTGAGCGTGATTTTCCAGCCTTGCAATGGACGTAGATAGGTTCATGATGGCGTTTTGCATCCTCTAATTTAAAAGTGTTAATTTGTGCATATATCATTTGACACGTGCATATACATACCAATAAAGCACACCGCTTCCATCATGACCCAATCAATGTTTTTCATTTCAACGGTATCTCTGGCAGAAATCTTTCGATATACAATGGCGTTGCTGTTTCGAATAATGTCATCACTGCATTCTTCAGCCATGTTGAGCACACGTCGAATATGGCGTTGTTGTAATTGTTCTGCGTGATCAGCTGTTTCAATTTCAGGACCAACAAAGAGGAACCCAGGAATGATTTCTGAAATGACAAACTCAAAGTCTGTTTCCGTGCGTGGTGAAGTGATGGGTGGTATCGTAGCTTCTTCATCATCATCCTCCACAACACGTGCCAATGACGAAGCAGTTGATGTAGTAGCGCTTGGTGCTACCAATAGCTGTTGTGGTGCAGGTAACAAAAAGTCGTTATTATTGTTGCTGTTGTTGTTGCCAGTGACATCATTGTGAATGCTGTTGCTGCTGGAAGAAGCTGCTCTCTTGTTGGCTCGACGCGCCAGCGCGTTTGCATTATTCGCACGAGCGGCTTGAGTATCAAGGCTGAAGAGGCTGGTGCGGCGGTGCAAGTGAGTCTTGTCATGAGTTGAGCCAAGGGTGTAACTCACTGAGCGACGAGGGAATTGTACCGATTTACGATTGTTGTTGTCATCCAAAAGTACAGTGTCAACATCTGGGCTTCCACCATTGCCCATATCATCATCGTCGTCATCACTGCAGCCATCCACCAAGTAGGTATCATGAGCATGGAATCCATTAAAGCCACCTTGTAGGTAGAAAACTTGATCATTGTCCATGGCACGCTCGAGAACACCCAATAGTGTCCATGCCTGCGAGGTGCGTTCCAGCAACATATCATCATCATACACCACCCAAGTCAACTTGCGATTAGGGTTGCTTCCTCGTTTCTCCACATAGCGGGCTCTTCCTTCAGTCGTTGTAATAAAGTTCTCCAAATTAAAGTTGGATACAGTGCCTCGTTGATATCGCTTGATAAGTAAAGATGGTAAATTGACGTTGAAAGAGCCATCAATACGACGTCGTTGATATTCAAGAATGTTGCGTACATCAATCAACAACATCGAATCTGAATCCATAGCAAGCATCTCGGCAAGTCGTTCGGCTGAAAGTGGAGTACCACTTTGCTGCTGTTGTTGCTGCCGTCCATGCACACGTGGTTGTAGTCGGTTCACAGGCAACTGCTGACTTTGAGACCGCTTGGGTGCCACCTCCACAGTTGTCGTTGTCGCACTAGTGCTAGGTTCATCGGACACCTTTAAACGGCCTAGGTCGTCATGGATACGTCCATAAGTGAAAGAATGCCGTTTCACTCGCTTCATACGTTGGTCATCCAATGACGCAGTAACTCGATGTTCAGCTGAATGACGCTTGCTAGCAGCACGCGAATGAGTGGTGTCAGGTGCAGGAAATGGTGCACGTGAACGAGTCGTAGCAGGTGTGGAGATAGTTGGTTTGGGTGTGGGTGACTCCAATACGGGTAATGACGGTGATGAAGGGGTTGGTGGAGTGGTTGTCATCTCGACATTGGATACATCGTAACTAGCAATGTTTGGCAATGAGGCTGACTGGCGAGGTGGTGCTGGTGGTGGAGTCAAGTCGACACCTGAATCTTGACGTTGCTTCTCCGTGTACCATGCTTTCTTTGTTAGAGCACGAAATAAAGCAGCAGCTAAATTGCTTGGCTTGGCTGGAAGAGGTCTGACGGCATCATCAGGGCGCTTGGCTTTACGGTAGCGGTCGAAGAGCATAAGAAAGGAATGGCAGGGGTGGTGGTGGTGATGATGATGATGATGGAGATGATGATAAAAAGAAAATGAAAAAGACGACTGACAAAATGCAGTACAAAAGGTGGTGGTGATGGTTGTTTGAAGAAGAAAGAAAGCGGAAAGAACAAGAAAAAAAGGACGAGGCTGTTTTTGGATGCATGCTTGTCTTGACCAAATTTTAGAGCGGGTGTTGTGTAAACAATTGGGCGCGCACATCATCACTCATTCAAACACGCACACCCACGCCCGCTTTAATGAACGCATTGATTATTATTATATTCTTGGAATCCGCTCTATTGATGTAACCGCTTTTCCCTTATACCGCACACACATACACAGCACACACGCGCTCTCTTATATACATAGAACCCTAAAGACTTGTAAGCATGGGTATGCTATATCAGCCATACACATAGATGTAAACACACACATTGATAATCAACATGTCAAGCATGGCTGGAACATTTATGGGTGCAGTGACAAAGGAGATCCTTTGTGTGTACAAGTTTCCTCGGTACTAAATATACCACAGAGGTTATATTGGTCGACCAATCATCTTTGTTTGTGCAACATTCCATTTCATTTCCAAAGGATGATCCCCGCTCTCTTGTTGAGCCCTGACATGTTCACACTTGCCCTTCGAGATTCTTTACTCTTTTCTCTCGTTTCTACCCTTTCGTTAACTCACGCACTGTGCACATGTACCACAGCCACACTATGACGACCACAGCCCTCTCTTTTAACAGAAAATTAAGCACCCGATTGCCATGTGTTGCTGATGATCCTTTTACGTTTTGGCTGTGTTGTTGTTGTTGCTATGACTTTTTGTGCTGCTGTTATCGTATTGTTCTCCTAATTGGGCTGGTGTCATATGACCCGAGATTTCATTGTATACATCTCCTGGGATAACTTGCCAGTACAATGAAGCACAGACACCTGCTTCGATTGTCTTTGGCTGAACCCCCTTTTATAGCAATGGTGCATCCATTGATCGGCATTCCATGTCGGGTAATGTAAATGTTAGGCAACCGGGCATCACGTAGCTACTACTACCATCAATCATTTATAGTACTAGTATATCAGCAACAACGCTTTGCTGGCCCAATAGCCATGTCTGGTTACACCTTTGGGCAATAACAATGATCAACGACTATTCCTAATACCCATCGTAGTATATCAATTACTCGAAAATGGGTTTTATTCTTTCTACAGCGTGATAGCATTGATGGGAGGGATATATGTATATAAATATGGATGGTTGCAATGAAGCATGGGATCATGTAAAGTGGTGGTAGAGGATGAATACAAAAAGATGAGGGATATATAGACGACAAGAATACAAGTAGTAAGGGGGGAAGGGTACAAATACGCGAATGCAGCTTTTAGGCCTTTAGTGTTGCAGGGAAAGTAGGCGAGTCAACGCAGTGTTTCTTGGAGATGGCCATTTTGAGAGCTAGTTGCTCTTGGCGATCCATGATAAAGTCAAGTGCGAAACCTGTACACCACAATGCAAAGGAAACTGCGATACCAATGTAAAAGAAGGTACCTGTAGTCAGGATGTAGGGTGTTGCAAATGTGCTTTTACCATGACCACCATGACCACCACCACCACTTTGTTGTTTCGAGGAGGACGAAGTAGAAGATTCCTGGGCTTGAGCACTTTGTGTTGCGGTAGCAGTTGTTGATGGGGTAGTAGCAGATGCGTGTTCTTGACGTGCAACCAGGTTTATGTTTTCATTTGAAGACTGTTGATAGATGCATGTGAGTGGATCGAGCAAGAGAAATCTGCTTTCATATGTCAATACTTACAGGTATACTGGCAGCAAAAGAGAGGCTGATGAATGCAAATAGTAAAAAGGTAATAGTCAAAAGGCGCATGGTATAAAAAATGTATGTATGTGATGAAGGTAATTGACAAGCGCTTTACGCGGTGGATAGCCTAGCTTATTTATTTGTTTTGAAGGATCTGATTATCTCTGGCAGTTGACAATCTTCAAGTAATACAAAGAGGATACCGAGGATCTGTGTTTCCGGGTCCTTGAAAAATTTGCCCTAGAATGGAAATCTGCTCTTTGCTCTTTCCCGAAATTATGATCACATCATCGAGAAAAACTGTGGATGTATGTGGATCTTTTGATCAGATGGTACCACAAAGCTTTTTGCACAACATGTTTAAATGTCAGGTCGGATCATCCATCCTTGAACAAGGAAAAAAAAGTTATCAGATCCGCTATCGAGCGGGGCCGTGGCGGGAAGAAAAAAAAACCAGCAATCAACATCTGATAATCCAATACCAATGCTTCGTATAAGAATGATGAATTTTTTTTGGTATAATATATGTAAATATACGACGAGGGAAAACAACGAGAAATAACGAGATTGTGGAATGGGTAGGAGTTGGCATGTGTATATGCTATGTCCATTTTTTGAAGGTGGTAGTCGTATGGTGTGTGTGTGTGTGTGTGTGTTTTTATACAAACGGGTTAGCTGCAAGAACGCGAATCAAGGGGGGACTTCTGTCAGGATCACTGGTGATCACCACACGAATATAATCAAAAGGTCGAATGACTTGACGTGATTCATCTGGTATTGTACATTCTTGCTGACTTGTCCAAGGATTCTCGCCTTCGACTACACGAAGCGACATGGATCGAGGACGTCGTTTGAAAGGTTGTTCAGCTGATGGAGGTGACGACACTGATTTGATCGACAATTCGTGCACGGCATCACTCGCTAGATGATCAGCTGTGGTGGATGGTGGTGCTGAAATGGTGGGTGATAATTGCACATCCTCTTCTTCCTCTTCCTCCAATTCAGCCATGGCATCCGCTTGCTCTGCCATTGTATCTGCTGTTGCTACACCTGTTTTCCAGAATAGATGAAGCACACCATCAGCGGGACTATATTTATGCGTCTCCAGCGGTAGATTGATCACATGGATACGGCGTTCAAGATCCATATCAGGCACCATCACATCAAATGCTTGGTCTTGCACACCCACCACGATAGCTTCATGTGTAGTTGCTGTCGATCCCAACTTGATAAGGTATCGTGACATAAACAAGTGCTGTGATTGCTCGCGTGCATTCTCGGCAGCCAGTCCTTTCACGTTACAATGGCGTGCAATCTTTTGAATAATCTCACTCTCCAAATAGAAACGTTTCTCTACCATATCACAGATGAATTAGTTACCAATCTATTGCATCATGCTGAGAATAGATCAAAATTACCTCCAGCCAGCACGGCTTCCAGTTGGCGGTGCACAATGAGATCGGCATAGCAACGTGTTGGTGACGTGAATTGTGTGTACAAAGGTGCATTGAGGTTGTAATGGTAATAGCGATTGATATCAAATTTGCCGGTGCAAAAGAATTTGGAAGGATACATGGTTTTGAGTGCTAGGGTGGTGATAACGGTTTTAGCGGCTTCATTCTCGATCGAATCCACGGTCTGCTGCAAATTTTGTGCTGTTGATGGGTCAATCGTGTATCCAAGTCCACGGAGATAACGAGCAAGTTCACGCTATATTTACCCAAAAGTAAGCACGCATAAGAAAGAGAGAAAAAAATTGATATACACGTACCAGTTTGCGTTCATTAGGTGGTGCCTGAGACTGCAATAACGCGTGATCAGGGAAATGGCTTGATATCTTTTGAGCAACGCCTGTATTGACCAAGATTCTGAATTCGTCCAAGATATCTTCAGCTGGGAAGCGTGTTGCAAGTGAGATCTTTTTAGGACTTCCATCTTGATTGATATCAATGTTGATCTTTTGTTTGGAAAGGAAAAGTGCACCATCACGTCGACGTGCTTGCTTCAGGCTTTGCGACAATGAATAAAGCATGTTGATGTCATCTTCCCATTCTGGCTTCTCGTGGTCTCCAATTGATATATGGTCAGGTATGCCATTGCCATCCAGTACATCTTGTAATTCACTCGTAGTAAGAACACCATGCGATCTACAAACATAGGTAAGTATCCATGTATCTGAAATGGGGTTGCCAATTACATACTCAATCACGGTACGGCCGTACCAGATATCAAGCACCTTGCCAGATTGATCAAGCTTCCATGAAACTGAAAATGCCAATCTATAACCATTCCTCCATTGAATATCACAACTTGAGTGGCATGCCACAAAAGAAACCTACCTTGCACTGCGAGGAACAAAGTTGATGCATTCATGTAATAGCTGTTCAGGCCATAGAGGAGCACTTTCATAAAGGTACAAGGCAGCTGCACGTGCTTTGGCTTCTTTGTCAAGGGGAGAATGGGGCTTGACGAATGCCGAGAGATCAGCCACATGGAAGCCCACTTCGTAAAGATTATCGGTCTTGCGTTGGATTGATAAAGCATTATCGAGAGCTATAGTAAAAGCATCATCAATGAGTATACAGAATAAAAAGTGGATCAATCATCATTACCTCCATCACCAGCGATAGTGATACTGCGAATTGCCCGGAGGTCAAGACGAGAATGGATCATGTCGTCTGTCAAAGACCAAGGAGTTGGTGGCAGGGAGCGCATGATAGGATCAGAAAATGGCTCAAAGGAGAAATTGTTATCGGCCAAGATAGCACGGGATTGGACAATGAGATCCGTGACATGACCCAACTCGCTTTCAAGAACACCAAATGGATGCAGTGAAGTGATGGGCCAACGCTTGATAGAGCCCTATAATAAACCATAACAACATAAGAGATGAGTTGATATTCAGCCAGGAGAACAAGGAAGAAGGGGGCGGTAAAGTGACAAGTCAGGGGAAAAAAAAGAAAACTCACCAAAAATAGCCTGTTCTCAAATTGTTGACTACATTCAAGGAAGCCCTGAGGTGCTTGTTCAACAGGGATAGCAATAAGTGGCACACGCTTATCCGTGGGTTTGAACCATACAATGCGGGGTGATGCATCACTGCGTACAGAGTGGGAATCATCATCATCGTTGTTATCGTTTCTGTTGTTGGGACGCTTGTTGCTAGGACGAGTGAGACCCAGAGTACCAGAAAAGACTTGAGTTTGAGGTCGTTCAAGAATGGCCACGACGACGCCGCAATATTTTGGCTTGACCTTGTCAACATCTTCTTCGCCACCAAACATGATCTCCTTTTCATCCTCCTCATCAGGTTTACGCACGATGGGTTGGCCATTGTTACGCATCACCTTGGCTTGCTCCTTTTCCTGCTTCTCACGGATCACCTTTTCAACTTCCACAAGCTTGATTGCCACCACATCGCCTTCCAATGCTCGATTACGGTCACGGGATCCACAAATATAAATGTCGGCATTCAACTCCTCACAAAAGACATAGGCATCGGAACGGTTGCGTTTGTTGACTCGTAGAATGCCGCTCACCAATTGATGCTTCTTTAGCAATGGGACAAGTGCTGAGAATGGGAGATGTGCCACGAATAATGCACGGCGTTGTTGTTGCTGTGGCAATTGCTGATCTTCACGAGGGAATGTCACATTGGTAGGTGTAAAAGGTACCCAAGCACATGATGATCGATTGGAGGTAGGGCTACGAGCAGATACCATGGATGCATTGGCTAGTCATTATCATCCTTGAAGTTTAGTACCTTATTCATATCCATATACACACACAAAAAGACTACTTACAAGCTCGCCAATCAACACCATAGTTATGTGATGAACGCCGATTACTTCTCGAGATATCCAATGTCAATCCGCCGGCTTTACCAGCAGGAGGGGGTGCGGGAGGTGGTGCTGCTGCTGCTGCTGTGGCTCTACGATAATCGAGGCTGTACTCGTCGTCATAATGGGAAGGCGACCATTGCAATGAAGTGCGTTTGTTTTGGTGACCGTAATTGCTAAGCGATCGACGTTGCTGGGAGTCGTAATGTTCCACGTCTGAAGAATGACGGTAATAAGAGGGACGAGTACTGGGTTCGGAGAGACGACGATTGTACTTCTGTTGCTTTTGCAGAGCAAAGAGCGCTTGTTGATGTTGCTGCTGCTGTGGATCCTGATATAAATCATCTGCTTTATAGCGACGTCGATCATAACCTTCAGTCAAGACAAGTGATTGCTGCTGTTGTGTAGGGCGTCCACGATTAGGATAGGCACCTGTCAATTTGGCCTCTGCTTCTGCAAGTACATCGGCTCTTGAATAAGCAGCAGCTGCAGCATCATCATCATCCTCTGCATCTTGAGAATCCATTTGTCCCATAGATCCCATAGGAAAGTTATTAAATAAAGCAGAGGATCGATGTTTACGTTGCAATGAAATCGGATCATCCAAGCGCTTTCCATATCTACCACCAGCAGTGCCATCTCCTTCTTCACTAACAGTATGCAAAGCACTCCGATGTTGATGAAGTGAAGGGCGCACTGTAAACGTTGCTGACTTGCTACGTGGATGAGAAGATGGGTCCTCATTGAATACATTGGAAAGCTCAAGGGCTGAGTGGCGCTTGTCATCCGACCAGCATTTCCTTGACGATGACTGGTGGATGAAAAGAAAAATAAGGGGCACATGATGACAAAGGGAGTAAGTAAATAGGCCACTCACACAGCCATCGATTTTTTTCTTTTTACCTTTGGCTCCTGAGGCGGGTCAAAAAGACCACGAGTGGACTCTGGAGCTGTTTGACCTTCCATATCCAAGATATCCATGTTATATAACTGAAAGAGAGACTAGAATGCCACGAACGAAAGGAAGGGAACGCTGACAATAATTGTAGGAAGACTGTGGTGTTGCAGGTGGCAAAATAGAACTGAAAGAGAGGAACAAGAACGCACCGAGACGAGTTCTTTCAAATGGAAGAGACAGGCTATAAAAAGAGAAAGAAAAGAAAGAGAGAGAAGGTGACTTGTACAGGGATTATGCATGGTCTTATACGCTAAGGGGCGTACGTATAGTGGTGATACGTGTATATATATACATGTGTACGTGTGTGTGTGTGCGCTAAAGCATTCGCTCTATAGAAAAAGGAGCGGGCAGGTTCAAACGTTTCATTCAACCACCCCTTTTTCTCAATCATCATTGCGCGTCTCTTTCGAACATCTTGCCGTATAATATTGGCTTGTATGATACCTGTAGAACATGTCGTGTGCATATACCAAGTTGCCATGCTGATAGATACAGTGACGATGTTGAATGTGTTTCAGATTTCAAATTTAGGCAACCCATCTCCATTGGATTCAATTGCCTTGTCAACATGATCTTTGCCTTGTTGTTCGTGTAACCTACCTATGTCATCCCTTGTTTCCATAACGATCACCATGATGTTGGTACTGTCACTCTGCCATTCAATATGTATACTTATGCAAGCGATGACACGAAAAAAGAACCTATAGAAATCAACTGACCTTCCCAGGCTAATGCAAGAGCATCATCACCAGTCTTTTGTAGCGTTGTTAGGACATACCATGAACCTACTATACACGACATGATAAACAGTCATCGGCTGTTTAGCATCAGGAGAACGCCTTTATCAGCTTTTTGTCCAACAATTCCGTTGCAATAAAAGTGTTGCTTCTTACAAAGCCCGTGATGCACACGAATCTAGCCCATAATGCACGTACATGTGTGTGTATGTTTATCCTCTGTTATACGAACATTGCAGAAATATAATCCAATGCATATCATAATATATACATATCTGACCATTGTAGCGATAGATATAGTATACTACAAGCGACAACGCCCTTTCTTATTAGCATGCATATGTATACGCGCTAAATCTCATCTCGGAGGCATTGACAGGGGTTGCCACAAGATAACCATCCTCATGCCACGGGATATGGTTTACCTCCTCCATATCGCTGCTGCTGCTGCTTCATTGTTAGAGATAACAGGCAAGGCGTAGTGCCATCCTTTCAGGTACTATACTCGTATCATGTCAACAATAGATCACGTGCAACCATCAACCGAGCCTATTGGAAAGATCCTCTTGATGTAGCCCAATGCTTACATGACACACGACTTTATTCTGTTACTGATAAAAGAGTTGGGTATTTTTTAAGGATAGATGCAACAGATATTTTACTCATGGTTACAAGAGATGTGTACTTGTATATGTAAAAGGAGGAAAGAGGAAAGAGGAACCAAGGCACCATGGTGGTGCTTTGTAAATGTATGTGGTATGGATTACTTGATACATGGAATATGGCATGCCAGAATTAAAAAACAGGATATAGGTGACGCCATCATATTAAGCAATGAGGTAAAGAGCGCCAAAGGCCATTGCCGTCACAATAGCTGTGGTACCAGCCATGTGTACAGCAGCAGCACCTTCCTCGCCAGCTTCAGATCCACCCGATGGTGAGCTGGATCCGCCACTTGCGGAAGGAACGGCACCAGAAGATGAACCGGATGCAGCAGGTGACGTAGCATTGCCTTCCTTATAGGATGGTTGACCAACGCAAGCGCCTACAGTGGTCACCTTATATGCATCCTATATAGAAAAAGGAACGTCTAAGTAAAATGATGGCGTTTTGTAATGTTGCTTGATTTACCTGGAGCGTAGGGAGAATACGGATAGCAGCATCAACCGTTTGCTTGTAAAGATCGTGCTCAAGTGAGATACCACCTTGGGTAGTATTTTGCTTGGCCCATTCTGTGGCATTGCCATCAATCCATTGTGGGTTAAAACCTTGTGATTCTTGAATCTGGGGGGAATAAGATTGTAAGCACGATGCAGGGGCTGCTGAAAAACATGCAAGATATACATACCATCCAATCGTCAGTGTCGTGGTTCCAGATCACAGCTATAATACCATATCATCAGTTTTTCATGGATGCAGGAGCATAATATTGTACTTACGAACGAATCCGAGAGCTTTGGCAATACTACGTACACGATCGTCAATGTCGCCGTAAGGCTATTATGTGGTGCGAATTAGAGTTTACTTGTGCTTCATCTCTTGTCACAAAAAAAAAAGACTTACAGGACGGAAGAAACGGGGTGACACACCGGTCACCTCTTTGATGGCCGATTCAGTGTACTTTAGCTCAGCAACGATTTGCTCAGTCGTAAGGGTTGTCAAGTAGGAATGAGACCTGTTGTAGCCAAATGTTAAGAAATTGAAAATATTTTGGTTATCGTGCGAATGCTTTACCATGTATGAATGGCCAATTCATGGCCTTCCCTATGGATGCGCTCAACATATTTAGGGAACTTTAGCACTTGTCCACCGATCATGAAGAAAGTAGCCTTTTGATTACGCTCTTTGAGGAAATCATACAAGGGTGGGCTGAATTGTGTAGGGCCATCATCATAGGTGATACCCCATTGACCAGTGGGACAAGCAGTGATATCATCCTCTCTTGTACAGCCTGTGAAAGTCCAATCGCAAAATTGATCACCACTACCAGATTGTTGAGGTCCTAGGATACATGTAAGCATAGGGATTACAGCATCAGCATTTTGTAACGTACCATTTTCACCATTGCTCTTTTGCACAGGTGCATCAGTGATATTAGCGTTCTTTAGCAATTCCATCCATTCAGGTTTGGGAGTGGGTACACTGCCATCTGTGGGATAGGTTTCTTTGAATTGGAATCCACCACCACCACTAGGGGCAGCAGCAGAAGCAGAAGCGGATGCTGAAGGTGCTGGTGCGTCTGCAGAGGCTGATGATGATGAGGATTCTTGTTGAGCGTTTGCCAGTGAAAGTGCCAAGGTGGCAATCAAGCACAATTTGGTGAATACCGTCATTGAGTATGGATATGAAAAGGGGAGTAAAGAACAAAAGAGAGAAATCAATGATATGTTGATGGATCAGTTGCTTTGCATCTTTTTTATATGCCCAAGTCAGGTCAACGGGACATCGTGATGCGGGGCAACGCCATTACACGCGCGCGCTTCTGCGCCCGCTCAATACGTATATCCTCTCAAAAGAGTCGAGAGGTAATACAGGGTGTGGAATCCAGGAACTAGCAGTATTTTTGCCCATCTTTGGTTTAGCCAACTTTGATACCAGGCTTATTTTACCCCATTTAAATACAAGGACACACCCAATCTCGGCAGCATTTCGCCGGGTAGTTGCAACTATTCATAACATCCTGCGCCCGTTTGTGGCCAAAAAAAGATATCAGGACTTGAAATGTTGTGTCATGAGCCTACAGATATTCCTGGATCTTTATCCAAGCTTGGCGACGATCCAGAGTAACTGTATCGAGTGCCACATTTTGTATGATTCCATCTGTTGTATAGTCGTGGAATTGGGAAAAAAAAAACAGGGATCTCCCGCTTGCATGTTCCTTTTGCTCTTCTCTCTCTCTCTCTCTTCCTTCTTGTTTTTACCCCCTTTTCTCCCCTCACTCCTTGCATGTAATCACCGTTTATCCTTTCATCACCCCTCCTTGAATGTTCCAACATGTAGTGTGTATCAGAGTTATCCAACAAAGTTCCCCTTTTTTTCCGCCCCGGATGGCAGATCATGCAGCTTGCTTCCTCGCAACATATCCAAAAATAGCATGTGTAACTTGTCCGACACCTTTTGCCACCTTGGGTGCCACCCTTCTTTTTTTTTTTTTTCATCAGCCAACTCTGTAATTCTTTCTTCCTTCATCAAATGGCGTGGTCATTGTTACACATCGGAAGCTCATCTCCAGAAAGATATACATAACTCACAATGATGGGCTGTGTTGATTGTGCAGCGCAAACACAATGTCCGACGACAATGAGTTATAACAACAACAATGCTGATCATCATCAATTCCATGGTCATTGTTACTAAAGGAACAATGACATGCTTTATACAAATGGAATTGTATCAATGATGAGTATCACATGTGGATGGTATTCTTGTCGTTAGTCATATCATAACGACATAAGCTACCCTATACCCAAAATTTAATAATGGCGGCCTGCATAGTTTTAAAGGGGTCAAAACAACGATAATGGATTGATCAATAAGGACATATGGATATCGTGATATCCATTGTTGTTGCAACGTTTTCAATACTCAATTACTGAAAATGGGTTGGATGAGTGTATGTGCACGTTGTTAGTGTATTAAGGTGCTCGTCGTTATCGTGTGCTGCGTGTTTGACATGATGGCAAGATCACTGTTACCTTGGCACGTGGTCGGTTTGCACCACATGCAAGTGATGTTGTCAGTGATAAGCTTTGACGTTGTTTATGACTGTGGGTATACAATAACCATGCAATCTCTTTTTTAAAAATGAATGGGAGAGAACATTGATCTGCAGTGTATGGAAGAAGTTTATTTTGTAGTATTATATTGACTCAGGCTCCTGCCTGGGGGTGGATAGCTTATATATATCGTCGAGCAATCGTATAGCAATGGCCATTGTATTGCAGAGTCATTTGTGACGTATCGATGAAGATGGGTTGACCAGCAAAGGATGGGCTGTTTCTGATCCACGAGCTAGCGTTTCGACTCCATAAAACTTCCACGGCATCTTGTGTGTAGCTGTCGAGAGGCACCCAAGCAGAACCTGCATTGTAGACCCATTGCAGTACCATGATTGGTTGATATGCATCCTCTTGCTGATTGTAAGATAGAGTGATATACAAGCAAATGGGATTGGTTCCATCATTTTATACCTGTTCATTGGGAATAAGGCCGAAGATCAGCTTGTCATTGCTAAGCCTGCTGTGTGTGTGTGTGTGTGTGTGTGTGTGATTGTGGATGATGCGAATATACAATGAGTGAGGAGGCTCGTGTGTGTGACATTGAATAAGAGCATAATGACATAACGCGGCTTAGTCAAGTGGCGCCGTGTAATCCATACTACATGCTATTGTTGCAGGTAGAAGTTTAAATACTATCATTGATTATTACAGTCTCATCTTTTGATCCAGGATGTTTTATGTAATAATTAGGTATTCATTCACTAATAAAGCTAGCTAGCTATTCTATGCACCATGGCACAATGATAAGCGAGAGAATGAAGTCGGAAGTGCAGGAGAATGGACCACCTCTAACTCCTTTGTTCAAAGCCACTCCAGCTTCGATTCAGATCTATCACTCAATGGCAGACGATTACGACATCCAACAGCACCTCGATCTTGTCTCCCCGTGGTCCAACGATCCAACAGCCTATTTGTCGCGTTATTATACACTGCACTTTCATTGGGATAAGGAAGCAGACGTCAATCGAGAACAAGCTATTTACGTACGGCAGGCACCCAACAAGGTGTGCATTCTAGGCGTGACCAGTGAACATGCAGCATTGAAGAAAGACGACGTTCAAGTGATACCCAAATTGGAGGCAGGTGCCAATGTCAAACCAGAGACGGTGCTATGTGATATCGTGGCGGGCGACACAACGTACGCGGTCCGAGCGCATATGCGGGGGAAGCTTCTTGAATACAATCCTCGCATGACAACCGCTTTGATCCAAGAAAAAGCAATGACCGAGGGATATCTTGCAATCATTTTACCTTTCCACGAAGACCCATCAGTGCAGCTGAAAGAATTTGTTAGTCAAGAAGACTTCCGTGCAGTATAAAAGAGATGATTATCACACAACCATGTTACGCAGTTACGATCATCTGACGCCATTTGTACCGGGACACATGATGACCATCAGTTCCGTTTCCCTTTTTTCTTTCCTCTTCTCGTCCTTTTCTCCTCTTTTTTCTTTTCTCTCCCCCTTCTTCTTCTTCTTCTTGATGAACCATGGGCCAAACTGTTTCTACTGCTGTTCCTTATAAATCGAACGTCTTTTACGATTATGAAGACTTTTCAAGCCGCTTTTCCAAGTTGACAGTTTCAGCATTGACAATTCCTATGGTCATCATCGCCTTTCCGGTGTTGAATGCTTACATATTCACTGAAGACGAGTTGACAGGCGTCAAGCTTATGGATGGGATGATTGGAGGTTTACTTGGTATCGTTGGATGTGAGTATCCATTTGATTTGTGTGTGGCAAGAGACGGATGACCCCGCATGCAATCGTCTGTGCACGCGCTCATACACGCGACCTACCTGTGGTTAACATGTGAAATTATTATAGGGCCACTCTCTCCTTTTTACGCATGCTGGGGTCTCTTCCAAGTTCTTTTCAGAGATGAACCACCAGAACCAGTGGCCATTGATCAGGAACTGAAGGATATCGCAAAGCGAGAAATCGGTCTCAATTGTGAACGTTTTTATAACGTTGGCGTGGTTGGTGCAGCAGGTACCGGTAAAGTGAGTTTGTAAATCATTGGAGAGCATTGGATATATATATTGACTACGTGCTGTGTAGAGCTCCTTGATCAATGGCATTCTCGGGTATCAAGATAGCGATCCACGAGCTGCACCCACAGGAGAAACTGAATCCACCAGCAAACCCAAAGGATATCGACATCCCGATTTACGAACCATGATTGTATGGGATATGCCAGGAGCTGGTACCGAGAGTCACCCAAGCGAGACCTATTTCAACGACAAGTTTCTGTACGCATTTGATACCCTCATTATTGTAATTGCCGACAGGTATGTTGTGTTTATAACCCTACTACTTGTTTGTTTATCCCAAATATTGACTTGCTATCAGGATGTTGCAAATTGACATCGACATTGCCATGGCGGCGCAAAAACGGAGAATACCATTCATGTTTGTCAGGAATAAAGCGGATCAAGTAAGTTTGGGGGTTCTTATTATGGGCAACAAGGATCATGGCTGATATTGGAGTCTAGGCGGTAGAAGCCAAGATGAGGAGATATCGCAAAGAGCATTCGAGTACCCCTGATACCATTGTCAATCAAAATGAAGCTGAAAAAGTGAAAGCATTCAAGGAAGATATTCGCATCTGGGGAAAGGCTGTGGGTGAACTCGTTGAGGAGGTGAGTCCGTACGACAGATCTATAAAAGTTGCTTTATTCATCAAAGGTAACTAGGTGAAACACACTATTTGTAAACATCTAAGGGCTAACCGGATAAGCAAGCGAAGGCTTTTCATCATCTCGTCATGGGCTCTACAAGACTATGTGAAGATGCTCACCGAACACAGCATGGAAAAAGACAAGCTAAGGTTAATCCATGAAGAACGATTCCTGCGTCAATTGGTCGAAGGCTTGCTGTATAAGCGGAGGCGTACAGAGAAACATCGAAAGAAGCTGTCAGAACAAATGAAAAGACGACCAAAAATCACACCCATTCAAGGTCAAGCTGAAGCAAAGGTGCTGAATCAAGCAAGAATATCGTAAGTATCGATACAGCCATAGTACGTTGCTGGCGATGATGCTAATTTTACGCTTACATGATGTTAGGAGCGAATTGATCAATACTCGCCAGCAGAGCACGTAACCTCATCCATCCTTTTGTTATCATCCAATCCACATAAACTCTCATGAAAATAAAGCCATGTTGATCACACGAATTGATTATAGTTAGTACCACACACCTGCCATGTAGTGATTGGTCTTCTGTTCTAGAATTCAGGATAAGCCTACACAGCGATGAATGGCTTTAATAAACGCTGGAATCTTCGAAGATAGTCAACTTTGAGCAATGCCGCCCAACAATATTGCTGGTTACAAAAGTTTGGTTAATTGCAACCTTAACACATTATGTTCACGAAAGAGTGATGATACAATGTGACATGGGAGCATAAATTCCAGTCATCTCATTTTTCCATAAACGAGGCGTTGAAGACAAACATCATCACCGCGTCAATGCACTTTCACACAAGGTACTTTTGAATCCGTTGATCATTTTTGGCTCAGTGATCATGTCATGGTTATCATGAAAGGATTCCATATTGGCTAGCATAGGCGGGCCTTCCTACGTATACAGTAAGCAGGGAGGGCAGGGATCATCATGCATTTCTCCACCAATAGGATGGACCCTTCGAGTAAGCATCCCTTCCGGGCATATGAAGACATAAAGAAAGTCATATCTCAAGATTCTACAATGAACCGTGGGGTCTTTAATAGAACAACATTGCTCAGCGTGCCTGAATACACCTACTGTCAACTCGGAAGCTTTAATGAATGCAATAACGTGGCAAGGAACAAAAGCGTCTCGATACGTTGATGTAAATGACCCAATCTCGCTTTCCAACCTTCAAGTTTCTATTCCCCCTTTCAATCCAAAAACCAACCAAGTGATCCACATCCTGCACATATAAATTGATTTGGACGATTCCCTTATATTATGTTGAATTCAATGAAAAAGGTGAAGAATAGCACATGGTAGTGTGGATGTTTATCGAGTAAGTATAAGATAAAGGAACAGCATTGTAAATTGAATAAGCTACGGATGAATCACATCGAGTCAAATAGGGATGATAATTGTGCCATTGTATTCTCGGTTGTCGTCGTGACAAAACATCCTTATCCATGACTGGAAAATAGCTGCTGCATGACTTGATCTGAGTATTCCAATGACGTCCATGACTGTAAAGCACCTTTCACCAAGATATCATCCATTTGGTCGATCCCCTCCAATCCATCCATCATCATCCTAAGCCGTACCCACGTGCAGACGGCGCTCGACCCAAGTAACCAAAGCAACATTCCAGGATTCCCCTTCACTGCACTTGATTGCATCCATCCATCAAATCCAATATGTTGGCTCGTGGTCGTTGGCGGTATGCTCCCTTTTCCATGCGGTTGTTGGTCAATCCTTTCTTGGCCATGTTCTTCCATCGCAGCTCAACTAGGTGAAAATTGCTTGTATTTCAGTGACTTTGATAGCTGATATAGCATCTCATCCATTGTAATTCGTATGTATCAAAGCAAGTTGCTGCAAGTAACTTGAGACAATGGAGTAAAAGACATTCATAATAGCAACGGCTGCTACGTTTGGTCGCGGAGAGGAGTGCGCAAGAGAGCGTGTGTTGTAGTAGAGTGACAGGGCTGTGAACGCTGTTTGAGACAATGGAGTAAAGACCTTGCTAATAGCAACTGCTTGAATGAGTACTGTTACGTTTGATTGTGGTTGAGGATAGTACAGAGAAGGTGGACTGTCAAGAAACGCGGGTGTTGTGGTAGACTGTGCACACGCCATGGACTTGCCATCCAGTCAAAGACAGTAGGATCAAGGCAGTTGTAGGATTGACATGATGGGTTGAAGCAGGACAATCGTTCGCAGCTGGTAGTTGTACTTGGATGGGGCAACAGTTGAGAATGGGAAGAAGAGGGAATAAAGTGAAAATGGAAGAGCTGGAAATTAAATAGGTCAGGCACTGTCATGCAAATCCATGCACACTATAATCAATCCATGACCTTCATTGCCTCTATCGAACCTGAAACTTTCACACAAGTTACTCTTGGTCATGCTGAACAACTTTGTCTTAATAAAGAACCCACACTTCATTTGAAAATTTCGAAAAGTAGAGCATAATGTGGGGTTTACTATGATGGGGCGGAAATTGGGAAAGCGCCGGATTTATGATAAAGTCAATTAGTATGTAGTTTCTTGGGATTCCCCCTTACGCACTTGAAACTTGGTCAGAAGGTACTCTCGGACATGCTGAACAACTTCATTCATCTAAAAACCGCATGGTTCATTATGAACATTTTGAATGCCGGCCAGCCCAAATTTAGGGAAAAGTAGGGTCGGCGCTCCTACTCCCCGAGATCGCCCATCTCGAACCTGAAACTTTCACACAACACCCTTTCGACCACGCCGAGCAATTTCGTTCCCATAAAGACCCCAGAGTTCATTATGAAAACCTTGAATATGGGAGAGACGACGAATGGATGGTAACATGAAAAGTGTGTACGCGCCGTGCGCGCCGATATTGCCCATGGCGACCTCGAAACTTGGTCAGGAGGTGCTCTCGGTCATGCTGATCAACATCGTTCTCATAAAGCCTCTACACATCATTATGGAGATTTGAAGAAACAGACACCTTTATGTTTTTACATATGCTGTAAGCGTGATGATTCATGACAAGTGGTGTTCGTTCATTGTGAAGTATCATGCAAATGAGCTGTGTTGCACAAAGAAGTCCGTCTGCATCTTCGGCTCTATCATGGTCCACCTACTTGACAATGAACAAAGACCACTTGCCATATAGCATCATGCTTACAGCATATGTAAAACATAAAGATGCTCATAACTAAAAATCCTACAATGAAACGTGGGGTCTACAATCGAACAAAGTTGCTCGTCGGGCTGAAGCGCACCTTGGGTGCAAGTTTCACGATCAGGCTCGTCGATCCTAGATTTCGCAATGTCACCACCAGCCAAAGTTGAAAAAAATTCAAGAGGTCGACCCGCGATCCACTTTGGCTGATGGTGACATTGCGAAATCTAGGATCGACGAGCCTGATCGTGAAACTTGCACCCAAGGTGCGCTTCAGCCCGACGAGCAACTTTGTTCGATTGTAGACCCCACGTTTCATTGTAGGATTTTTAGTTATGAGCATCTTTATGTTTTACATATGCTGTAAGCATGATGCTATATGGCAAGTGGTCTTTGTTCATTGTCAAGTAGGTGGACCATGATAGAGCCGAAGATGCAGACGGACTTCTTTGTGCAACACAGCTCATTTGCATGATACTTCACAATGAACGAACACCACTTGTCATGAATCATCACGCTTACAGCATATGTAAAAACATAAAGGTGTCTGTTTCTTCAAATCTCCATAATGATGTGTAGAGGCTTTATGAGAACGATGTTGATCAGCATGACCGAGAGCACCTCCTGACCAAGTTTCGAGGTCGCCATGGGCAATATCGGCGCGCACGGCGCGTACACACTTTTCATGTTACCATCCATTCGTCGTCTCTCCCATATTCAAGGTTTTCATAATGAACTCTGGGGTCTTTATGGGAACGAAATTGCTCGGCGTGGTCGAAAGGGTGTTGTGTGAAAGTTTCAGGTTCGAGATGGGCGATCTCGGGGAGTAGGAGCGCCGACCCTACTTTTCCCTAAATTTGGGCTGGCCGGCATTCAAAATGT
>JNEU01001123.1:0-131171 GCA_000697475.1 Lichtheimia corymbifera B2541
GTCTAAACATTGGGCCTCTCTGGTTCTCCTGGTTCTTGAGCAATTGGGTCAATGCAGTCAAAATAGCCGTATTCATATCTTGTCCTTGTCCTTGTCCTTGTCCTTGTCTTTGTTCTTGTTCAATGCCTTCCATAATAAACGGTTGTCGATTCGTAGCTTGAGATTCGTTGTCAGATAATTCAATGGGTTCTGGGTTCGGTTCACGGTATTCTTGAAAAGCTCGGTTGTTCAAAGGGGATGGATGATTAAAAGCCATCAGCTACCAATTGTCGTTATCGTATGGCTGATTAGATCAGTGGCCAATGATAATACTTTTGATATTGCTGTAATAAGTGATGATCTTTATTGCTAAGGATACTCATGATATATATAGGTTCAATGTTATAATTCTATGAATGATGTGGAAGGTGCTAGTAAAGGGCTTCTAGCAAATGCCAGCATCAAAAGGAAAAGGCTTCTAGAAAGAACGAGCAAAAGCTAGGTCACGTGGTCACATGACCTACGACACGCTTCAGTATCTAACCTTCAGACTACTTTTGCTTAACTTTTTGAAAAGGTCACGTGATCATAAGCGCGCTGGTGGGATGCGAGGAGGTGACTAGGCTACCTTTTGGCCATTGGTATTTGCTGTAGTAAGTTCAAACTATAGTATACCAAAAGACTAGTTACTCTGATGTTCTTTTCTCTTGAAGAACGATTTTTACTGTTTACAAGATCTGATATAAAAAGAAGGGGAGGTGAGCTAACTATTTGTTCAAGACTCAATGTAGAAATGAGGCCCTTTATCCTCCTCTCTTTTTCCCTTCATCACAAGATTTACAAGTTGATATACTTCTACAGTTCTGCATTTGCCATGTCATAACTCTTTCTATTATAATACAATCTCTCAAGTGCTCACACACGACGAGATCCAACTCAGGAAGACAAAAAACCTCTTACACTATAGCAGCTGGTAAATGGCTGGCTGTCATGATTGACATGTGTCCTTGTGATTCCTTGTTTCAGACATATATTTCATATCATCTTTTCTTCGCTTTATTACTTCATTTCATCGTATATACTGTTATCCTTTTAGTATCATTGACATTCCTCATCACACATATATATATACCTAGCCTTCATTCAGTAATAAACCTCAGTCAGTTATCTTCTTCTCTTATCGTATTCTCACATACATCTCTCTTGACTCATCTCTCTCTTTGTGTCCCATCACATTCTGCCCTTGTACTGCTGTCTCGACCAGTAGACACCCTTATCCTTCTTATTCTCATCCTGATTCCTGTTGGAAGGCACCTAGCACGTTCCACGTTCCTGCTTCCTTCTCCATCCCAACCATATCCTCACACTGGCAACGCAATCTCGTGTTCGCTAGTAAGCCTTTAATCTAACATCATATACAACTGCTAGGTTGAAAAGGACAACGAATACTCTACTGGGAGATACATCGAGTTGGAAAGTTTCTATCCTTTGGGCGTGCATTGTGCAAAGGTGGATGGATGGACGTAAAGTGGCATTTGACAGCTGGAGCGAACTATACGCATGGCGTGAAAACACGGGGTAGGATGATGATGGTTGTACATAATTGACAGGTTGTAGGTGATGATGATAAGCGTCCACGGAATAGCCTGTAGAGTACGGTGCCTGGATACACAATCGTTCAGGATGCTACATGAAGCATAATGGTCAAGTTGAGAATAAAGAGTCTTTTCCTACGAGTTGTATATATTCAAGTCTTACATCCAATATCCAAAGTAGTATCCAGATTCATTTGTATTGAAAGCAGGTTGCTGCACGTAGATAAGGCTGCTTCCATATAATGGCTATGCGCTGTTCACGTAAAAAAAGGCTGTAAGGCAAGTTGCTGCAAGTAAACGACACTGTTCGAGACAATGGATTAAAGACCTCGCTAATAGCAACTGCTGGAATGAATGCTGTTACGATTGATCGCGGTAGAGGAGTGTACAAGAGAAGGTGTAGTGTCAAGAAACGCGGCTGTTGTTGCAGTGGGGTGTGCATTCCATGGACTTGCCATTCAGTCAAAGGCAAACGGATCAAGACAGTTGTAGAATTGACATGATGGGTTGAAACAGGACAATCGTTCGCAGATATTAGTTGTACTTGAATGGGCAGCAATTGAGAATGGGAGGAAGAGGCAAGAAATGGGAGTGGAAGAGCTGGAAATTAAATAGATCAGACACTGTCAGACAAATTCATGAACACTGTAATTGATCCATGATCTTGAGATTGCATATCTCGAACCTAAAACTTTCACACAAGATGCTCCACGTCATGCTGATCAACTTTGTCTTAATAAAGAACCCACACTTCACTTGAAAATTTCGAAAGGGAGAGCATAATGTGGGGTTTACTATGATGGCGGGAAATTGGGAAAGCGCCGGATTTATGAAAAAGTCAATTAGTATGTAGTTTCTTGGGATTCCCCATCTCGCACTTGAAACATGGTCAGAAGGTTCTCTCGCACATGCTGATCAACTCCATTCATTTAAAAACCGCATGGTTCATTATGAACATTTTGAATGCGAGCGAGCCCAAATGTAAGGGAAAAGTAGGGTCGGCGCTCCTGTTCCCCGAGATTGCCCACCTCGAACCTGAAACTTTCACACAACATCCTTTCAACCACGCCGAGCAATTTCGTTCTCATAAATTCCCCAGAGTTCATTATGAAAACCTTGTATGTAGGAGAGACGACGAAGAGATGAAAAGATAAATAGGGTGTACGGCCGTGCGCGCCGATATTGCTGGTGGGGACGTCGAAACTTGGTCAGGAGGTTCTCTCGGGCATGCTGATCAACTCCATTCATTTAAAAACCGCATGGTTCATTATGAACATTTTGAATGCGAGCGAGCCCAAATGTAAGGGAAAAGTAGGGTCGGCGCTCCTGTTCCCCTGAAACTTTCACACAACATCCTTTCAACCACGCCGAGCAATTTCGTTCTCATAAATTCCCCAACCTTGTATGTAGGAGAGACGACGAAGAGATGAAAAGATAAATAGGGTGTACGGCCGTGCGCGCCGATATTGCTGGTGGGGACGTCGAAACTTGGTCAGGAGGTTCTCTCGGGCATGCTGAACTCCATTCATTTAAAAACCGCATGGTTCATTATGAACATTTTGAATGCGAGCGAGCCCAAATGTAAGGGAAAAGTAGGGTCGGCGCTCCTGTTCCCCGAGATTGCCCACCTCGAACCTGAAACTTTCACACAACATCCTTTCAACCACGCCGAGCAATTTCGTTCTCATAAATTCCCCAGAGTTCATTATGAAAACCTTGTATGTAGGAGAGACGACGAAGAGATGAAAAGATAAATAGGGTGTACGGCCGTGCGCGCCGATATTGCTGGTGGGGACGTCGAAACTTGGTCAGAAGGTTCTCTCGCACATGCTGATCAACTCCATTCATTTAAAAACCGCATGGTTCATTATGAACATTTTGAATGCGAGCGAGCCCAAATGTAAGGGAAAAGTAGGGTCGGCGCTCCTGTTCCCCGAGATTGCCCACCTCGAACCTGAAACTTTCACACAACATCCTTTCAACCACGCCGAGCAATTTCGTTCTCATAAATTCCCCAGAGTTCATTATGAAAACCTTGTATGTAGGAGAGACGACGAAGAGATGAAAAGATAAATAGGGTGTACGGCCGTGCGCGCCGATATTGCTGGTGGGGACGTCGAAACTTGGTCAGGAGGTTCTCTCGGGCATGCTGATCAACATGGTTCTCATAAAGCCTCTACACATCATTATGGAGATTTGGAGAAACATACACCTTTATGTTTTTACATATGCTGTAAGTGTGATGCTATATAACAAGTGGTGTTTGTTCATTGTGAAGTAGGTTGGCCCTGATAGAGCGGGAGATGCGCAGGGGCGTGCTTGTGTAACACAGCTCATTTGCATGATACTTCACAATGAACAAAGACCGCTTTCATATAGCATCACGCTTACAGCATATGTAAAACATAAAGGTGACTGTATCTCAAAACTTTACAATGAAACGTGGGGCCTTCAATCGAACAAAGTTACGCGGAGGGGTCAAGTGCACCTTGTATAGAAGTTTCACGATCGTCGTGGCCAATCCCAAATTTCGCAATGTCACCACCAGCCAAAGTGGAATCGGGTCGACCTCTTGAATTTTTTTTCGACAAGGCTGGTGGTGACATTGGATGATTTTGAGAATGGCCACGACGATCGTGAAACTTGCACCCAAGGTGCGCTTCACGTCGACGAGCAACTTTGTTCGATTGAAGGCCCCACGTTTCATTGTAAAGTTTTGAGATACAGGCACATTTATGTTTTTACATATGCTATAAGCGTGATGCTATATGAAAGTGGTCTTTGCTCATTGTGAAGTAGGTTGACCCTGATAGAGCCGAAGATGCAGAGGGACGTGTTTGTGTAATACAGCTCATTTGCATGATACTTCATAATGAACAAACACCACTTGCCATATAGCACCATGCTTTTCAGCATATGCAAAAACGAGAAAGTGCATTTATCTCAAAACTTTACAATGAAATGTGGGACCTTTCATAGAACAAATATTGCTCGTCGTGGTAGTGCGCACCTTGTCAATCACCTTTCACAATCACGCTTGCCAATCCTCGATACATTCACGTTTACGCTTTTATATATGCTGAAAAGCATGGTGCTATATGGCAAGTGGTGTTTGTTCATTATGAAGTATCATGCAAATGAGCTGTGTTACACAAGCACGCCCCTGCGCATCTCCCGCTCTATCAGGGCCAACCTACTTCACAATGAACAAACACCACTTGTTATATAGCATCACACTTACAGCATATGTAAAAACATAAAGGTGTATGTTTCTCCAAATCTCCATAATGATGTGTAGAGGCTTCATGAGAACCATGTTGATCAGCATGCCCGAGAGAACCTCCTGACCAAGTTTCGACGTCCCCACCAGCAATATCGGCGCGCACGGCCGTACACCCTATTTATCTTTTCATCTCTTCGTCGTCTCTCCTACATACAAGGTTTTCATAATGAACTCTGGGGAATTTATGAGAACGAAATTGCTCGGCGTGGTTGAAAGGATGTTGTGTGAAAGTTTCAGGTTCGAGGTGGGCAATCTCGGGGAACAGGAGCGCCGACCCTACTTTTCCCTTACATTTGGGCTCGCTCGCATTCAAAATGTTCATAATGAACCATGCGGTTTTTAAATGAATGGAGTTGATCAGCATGTGCGAGAGAACCTTTTGACCATGATTCAAGTGCGAGATGGGGAATCCCAAGAAACTACATACTAATTGACTTTTTCATAAATCCGGCGCTTTCCCAATTTCCCGCCATCATAGTAAACCCCACATTATGCTCTCCCTTTCGAAATTTTCAAGTGAAGTGTGGGTTCTTTATTAAGACAAAGTTGATCAGCATGACGTGGAGCATCTTGTGTGAAAGTTTTAGGTTCGAGATATGCAATCTCAAGATCATGGATCAATTACAGTGTTCATGAATTTGTCTGACAGTGTCTGATCTATTTAATTTCCAGCTCTTCCACTCCCATTTCTTGCCTCTTCCTCCCATTCTCAATTGCTGCCCATTCAAGTACAACTAATATCTGCGAACGATTGTCCTGTTTCAACCCATCATGTCAATTCTACAACTGTCTTGATCCGTTTGCCTTTGACTGAATGGCAAGTCCATGGAATGCACACCCCACTGCAACAACAGCCGCGTTTCTTGACACTACACCTTCTCTTGTACACTCCTCTACCGCGATCAATCGTAACAGCATTCATTCCAGCAGTTGCTATTAGCGAGGTCTTTAATCCATTGTCCCAAGTTAATTGTAGCAACCTTGTCACTCTACAACAACACACGCTCCTCTGCCACAACCAACCCGTAACAGCAGCTGCCACCAGCAAGGTCTTTACTCCGTTTGTCTCAAGTTACTTGCAGCAGCATGCCTTCCTCCCTTTTTATACGTGAACAGCAAACATCCATTGTATAGAAGCAGCTTTATTTACGTGCAGCAATTCGGCTTTAATACATACCCATCCTTATGGGTGTCGCCATATTAGCTATCCCCCGCAATACAAGCAATTTTCGCCTGGTTGAGCTGCGATGTGACAATGACCAAGAAAGGATTGACCAACAGCCGGATGGAAAAGGACGCATATCAGCAGCGATCACATGGCTCTTTTCGTTATGATGGATGGAGATGCAATCAAGCACAGTGATGAGAACCCGTGGAATGTTGCTTTGGAGGTGCATTGTCAGCAAGAACGAAGGATCATATCACGTGGATACGACTGAAGATGATGATGGATTGGATGGGATTGCCGAAATGGATTACACCTTGGCTAAATATGCTTTACAGCCATGGATACTACTGGAAGGCTCGAGTCAATGCATACAACAACTATTTCCAACCATGGCTGAAGGATGTCTATGGCAGCAACAACCGAGAATACAATGACACAATTATCCCTGTTACCCTCTATGTGATTCACCCAGTATATTGTTCAATTTGTAATGCAGTTTCTTTGTCGTATTTACTTGGTAAACGTCCACACTACTGTACCTTATCGTCGACTTATTCATTGAATGAAAAATGGATTGATTTGATATTTAAGAGGGTATCATTCGATCAGCTCATATGTGCAAGATGAGGATCACTTGATAGGTTTCTGGATTGAAAAGGAGGGGATAGATAGAAGTTAAAGATTAGAAAGCGAGGTTGGATCATTTGTATCATCATACGTATTTACACGATTGGTCGTTCATAGTGTGTTTCATTGTATGCCTGATCTCATTGTCGTGGGCGTTGTTGTGAGACTTAGGGTAGACCTATCATATCGATGGACATCTTTGGTGAATCACCTGCTCATATTTATACATTGGATGTAGCTATTACCCATGGCACAATTTATAAAGTTTGCGCCGATAGTTTGCAAATAGTAAACGGATCCTTATGCATTCATATCTCATTCATTGTTATTGCCCCAAAGGAATTGAAAGGGGCATCAATGTCATTTACCAACTTAAGCATACAATATTTACAATAAAGAGTGACTAGACAGGTTGCGTTGATGAGCGAAGGGTATAAGCGGAGGTGGTAAAGTCCTATCATGAACCAGCAAGCCAATATGGTCATCCATGATTGCTTTCAATGGCGGTAGTTTACTTCCCCAACAACGGGAGGAATGAAGCATCAAAGGCGGTGCATAATGGTGGCTCGTAGGAAGGATATCAGGCGGTGGAGTTGTACCGGTGACGGATGTAGGAGGTGATGGAATGCCTGTGGCATGCTGCTGCTGCTGTTTCTTAAGTAAGGTTGTTTGCCATTTGCCAAAGTATGCATCATCATGCGTAGCATATGCTGGAAGAAAATTCCGTTCATGTTTGGATCGTTTATGCAACGTGATTGACTTGCTGTTAATAGCCGACGCTGGTGATGCATTGCGCGGTTGTTGGCAGTCAATGATTTGAAAACTGCGTTTCCTTGTAGTTGTCGTTTTTGCATTCTCACTATCATACAGCAAAAAGCATTTGGTATTAATACCTCTGTTGTATTTAAGGAAAGCAACAAGCTACATTCGATCACATACGCTTGACGACGATATTCTTTTCGGATACGCATCTTGATGCCTTGGTTGTAGAGGCAGCGTGATAAGGTGGTTGGCTCTAGAGGACCTGGAAATCGCTTTGGCTCATACGCTGTGAAAGTATCGGAGAGCATGCTTTGTCGGTTTTGGACATTATCACTATTTTGGGTCCATTGTGTATCAGTCATGGATCCGCGCTATTCGCCACACCCTGTCCTTTACCCTTACCCAGCAATCTCAAAGAGACTAAAATGCAATCTATATTCTCCTTCTTTTTTGACAGCCAAATCAGTAAAGATGAAAAAGCCTGCATCTGTATCGTCCAGGTCCCTGAGGCGATAGAGGGAGGAAGCGGTTGTCCCAACAAGGTATTGGTCAATTGGTAGTAGCTGTGTGGTGTCGTTGGCTGAAACAATGTTCACCGCAACAAAATACAAAGGGCTTTGAAGGCATTGTCTATATAGGAAAAAGAATGAGTAAAGGGATAAAAATGGAAAGTTTCTCGAGGATTATGTGTGAATGAACATTTTTACTTTGTTTGGGATGAAGAACAATTTAGCCATTCGAGCTGGAGAATTGGAGCTGGGTCAATTACATGCCGATAATCTTGCAAGTAATACGTGCAAACACATATGAGATGCCTCTTCAAGCAGTAACGAGTGGTATATAAATCCGCATACCATGATCATTGGTGATGCATGCTTTAGACTGCTGTGGTTGTTGTCTCAGGGTAAGCTTATATTGTCTACGAGAGCGACATATCAATATGTATTATCCCCTAAATGTTGATTGCCACCACATACCTGTTCTCTGGGAGATCCCCAAGGGAACTTGAGATAAACCGATAGGAGCAGCTGTCAGTTGAATTGCTATTGTTCTTACTGCTGCTTGCTGCAAAGTAATGCAAAGACATTATGTTGACAGCGATTTGCAAAAGAGAAAGAGTCAAATGAAAAGCACGGAAAGGAGAAAGGAAGGAATCAAGGAAAAGAGGTTAATCCATCACTACCTTTATTGGTGAAAATGGGATAATGGTTAAACCTTGGATCTATGCTAAACGCATCTTTCCAGAAAAGTGGGTCCGATTTTGTACATATTTACCATTAGCAGTAGCGATGCATCCTTGAACCTGATAAATCTAATACAACCAACACAGCGTCTTTGGGTATTACACACGTGCATCTCGGCTACAACCGACAAGGGTAGTTTGATCGGAATCAGGTCGCACAGAGATCGTCTCTTCCTCGCTCATTCTTCTTTCAATCCATCATGGACGCAAAGAAGGAATGAGAGATACATTTGGGGATCGTCGATGGTTACTACCGAGGGATGATGCTGGGACATCCAATGGCGGTGTTGATGGTTGCAGATTGGAGATATGCACGTAAGCGGTTGATCACTAATTTCGGATTGTTGTGTTACGAGAATGGTTCACTGGTTTGTAAGTCAACAGGAAAAACTTTGCGCAGTGGGAAAGCGGCTAATGACTAGATTTTATAAGACTACATCAATTGGTGGTGACACATATCTATGATCCTCTATACAAAAGGGAGGGAGATGGACAAAGGGGCTGGGGTAATGCTATTAATGGACAACCCAGTTATCGTCAACAGCTGTGATATAGAAGAGGATCGACAAAAAAAGAGTGACACAATAACTTGGATCATGTGCGTGTGTGTGGTTTATGCATAGTGCTGACAACAAATGCTGGGGTGCAGAGGTGGTGGTGGTGGCTCCCTTCACCAATTCATGCCCGCCAAGTGCTACCGAAAGTGAACGAAAAAACAAGTTCAGACGCTTATCTTATTTCTCTCATTTCTCATTTGCATACGTGTCATGTCCTGGTTTCAAAAGCAAGTTCGTCTCTCCCCTCGTCCAAGAGGTAAGTTGTTTTAAATATCCACACGCGGTCTTCCGCATGGAGCTCACGGTGCTTCATTCAGGCTGCCATCTTGTCCATGACGAGATTGTGAGCCAAGTGCCAGAGATTAGGCAGTTCAAAGTAGGCATGGCCAATGTCTTTTGTGAGTACCCATATCCTTTCTCACGATGTCTTTTTTATGTACAACTGACGCGTTTAAATAGTGCAACATACATCAGCCAGCCTTATGCTAAACGAGAATGCGGATCCCACAGTGCAGGCTGACATGTCCATGGGGTTAAACAAGATTGTTCCAGAAAACTGGCCTTATCAGCATGATTACGAAGGCTCGGATGATATGGTATATGATTCATGATAAAGAACTATCCGTTGGGTTACTCATCCTTATAATGTTATCTGTAGCCTGGCCATTTGAAGAGCGGCATTGTTGGTGTCTCACTCAATATCCCAATTACAAATGGAACCCTCAACACTGGTACTTGGCAAGGGTAAGTTGTTGATTTGGATATATAGGACGCGTGTATGTGTTTATACAATGCTGATGAATACAAATAGGATTTACTTGTGCGAGCACAGAAACCATGGTGGATCTCGTCGTTGCGTGGTTACCATCCAAGGAGAGAAGAAATAGAAAAATAGAAGAATGGTTTCGCAAGTCAACAAATACATGATCCAAACTACAATATCCCACAGCGAGACTGGTCACATCTGGGTAGAAGAGGGAGAGGACGGCATGTTGGAAATGACATGTGATGGCAATCAAACAATGAAAGCGGCCAATAGGGGGAATATCCGGAACGAGCCATTTGTAAGCAGACGCATTTTGGTTTTGCAATGACGTTATTTCACCCTACGCTGAAACAGCGATCAATTTTCTCGTATTCCTAAGAAAATACAATATATGCCACTTTTACGGATACCTGGAAAACTTGACTTATTATATTTGTGTATGTGTATGCTATTAACGGATGGGAGGATGCATATGGTCATGGTGAGAGAGAACAGGCTTGCTTATTGCCGTACTTGGCAAATGTGGGTTGCCGCGGAAGATCCCTGTTTTTGGGCTTCAGGGCCCTCGGGTACGGAAAGTGGTGAGTGCGTAGGCTATATTTGCTCATCAAGCTAAAATTACCCAACACCTCCTCTCCTTGCATCATTATGCTGTTGCTGCTAAATATTGACTTTCATTATGACTTGGATCATTCCTTCATATCCGCGGTATATTAATACAATCAATGTTGATTCGCATACGACACAAAACAATGATACTTAATGAATAAAGCTAGTGGTATAATTGAATACAATGGCATAAACCCATGTATAATGTGTACTCGTTCCTTTTTTCGATGCAAGTGCTCAGATCAAAGCATGTGGTGATCGAAAGTTGGAGCTGACTTTTGGTTAGGCACATGTCGTTCATGCTCACCATCGGGGGATGTTCCGCGGAAAAGAGCCTAGGCTTGCCTGAGGCGGATGTAGAGTATGTAGGTGTATCCACACAGTCGGCGGTTGTAGATGAATGTGCTGCACTAGACACAAAGACAGCTGTATGAAACGATGGTGCTCCGATGAAAAGGTAGAATGATGATGTCAGGTATAGAGTACCGCTATCACACATATGGCAACAAGGTCAAGTTGCTTTGAGACGGGAACGATGCTTCACATGAAAGAAGGGATTGTGCGGGAATCCAATGCGCCCGACATGCCCCGAGAACAACGGACTATGCCATCACTGCTTGTTTTTGCGGGGAAGTTTCAAGCCCAGCTCCTTCCGAGGCTCGTGAAGAAGGAATGATGGAATCCTTCTATATATAAGAGCCATCATCTAACCACTCGGTAAACGTTGAACACTTTTTTCTTTTATATTTTTCACTCATATTAAACATGGTTTCAAGACCCGGATCTCCTCGCCCCTCTAGCTCTGCTTCCCACACCAAGGTTGAAGAAGAGTTGCACGAAGTTGCTGGCATTGACTATGATAAGGTATGCATCAAGCGATCTTGATTTATGACAAAGTATGTTGTTCATGACCGGCTAATATTACGCATTGATCAATTAGGTCACTATCAAGCGTAATGCCTCTGTCGCTGTGCTTTACGAAGAAGCTCTTACTTATGAGCAAGGTACCGTAATCTCCTCTGCTGGTGCCCTTTGCGCCTACTCTGGCAAGAAGACTGGTCGTTCTCCCAAGGACAAGCGTATTGTTCGTGAAGAAACCTCTGATAAGGATATCTGGTGGGGTCCTGTCAACACTCCTCTTGACGAAAAGGTCTTTTTGATCAACCGTGAGCGTGCCATTGACTACTTGAACACTCGTCCTCGCCTCTATGTCTTTGATGGTTATGCTGGTTGGGATCCCAAGTATCGTATCAAGGTCCGTGTTGTTGCCTCCCGTGCCTACCACATCTTGTTTATGCGCAACATGTTGATCCGCCCAACTGATGAGGAGCTCGAAAACTATGGCACTCCTGATTTCACCATCTTCAACGCTGGTGAATTCCCTGCCAACCGTTACACCACTGGTATGACTTCCACCACCTCTGTCTCTGTCAACTTTAAGCGCAACGAAATGGTCATCCTTGGTACCGAATATGCTGGTGAAATGAAGAAGGGTGTAAGTATAATTGTATTGTGATCTTGGGATTTAAGAGATGGATGCTGATTATTTCATGTTATGCAGATCTTCACTGTTATGCATTATTTGATGCCTAAGGCTGGTGTCCTTTCTTTGCACTCTTCTGCCAACGAGGGTCCTGATGGTGATGTTTCCTTGTTCTTTGGTTTGTCTGGTACTGGCAAGACCACCCTTAGCGCTGATCCCAAGCGTCAATTGATTGGTGATGATGAGCACTGCTGGAGTGACTCTGGTGTCTTCAACATTGAAGGTGGTTGCTATGCCAAGTGTATTGACCTTTCCGGTGAGAAGGAGCCTGATATTTTCAACGCCATCAAGTTTGGTTCCATTCTCGAGAACGTTGTCTTGGATGAGGAATCCCGTGTTGTCGATTATGCTGACAGCTTCCTTACCGAAAACACCCGTGCCTCTTATCCCATCTACCACATTCCCAACGCCAAGATTCCTTGCATGGGTGGTCACCCCAAGAACATTATCTTGTTGACTTGTGATGCATTCGGTGTCTTGCCTCCTGTTTCCAAGTTGTCTGCTGCACAGGCCATGTACCACTTCATCTCTGGTTACACCACCAAGGTCCCTGGTACCGAAGATGGTATTGTTGAACCTCAAGCTACTTTCTCTGCATGCTTTGGTGCTCCCTTCTTGGTCCTTCACCCTCAACGTTATGCTTCCATGCTTGCTGAAAAGATGTCTCAACACAAGGCTGATGCTTGGCTCATCAACACTGGTTGGATCGGTGGTAAGGCTGGTGTTGCTAAGCGTTGCCCTCTCAAGTACACTCGTGCCATCCTTGATGCTATTCACAACGGCGAGCTTGCCAACGCTGAATATGCTGATTATGAAGTCTTCAACCTCAAGGTTCCTAAGAAGGTCACCAATGTTCCTGATGAGATGCTTGATCCTCGCAAGGTCTGGATGGGTACTCCTGAGGAATACACCCAATCCCTCCACAAGGTTGCATCCATGTTTGCTGAAAACTTCAAGACTTACCAGGATGAAGCTGCTCCCGAAACCATTGCTGCTGGTCCCCAGTTGTAAACATCTTTACCTTTGCCCTCATATACACACGCATGCATCCCATCATGTTTCTCTTTTCTCACGCCATATTAACATACATGCAACACACAAAAAGAATCATTCACCATTCCCGCCTTTATCCTTTCCCCCAACCCATTGTACAGTTTTAGCCATACTTTTCATTTTGGAATATATAAAAAAGCAATACATGCTTTGTTTAGAATTGAAACATATAACACTGATTGACGACTGCGCTTGTTATTAATTTGCTCTGTGTCCAATAAGGATTCTTTTTCTTCTCTTTATTGATAATGAATCGGAGCTTTCCATCTCCTGTCATCATTACCGCTTGGGGATGCATACTTGGTACTATTACTACGACCCATTAATGATTGCGCTTAAGGTCATTCATATAAATATGTACTTGGCGGATTATGCAGATATCTATGCACAAAGGGAAAAGGGGATTGCTGGCTTTTGTGTGCGCTTGTGTGGTATGTAAATGTGTGTTGTGAGTTGTGTGTGAATATGATGTATGTAGGTGTGTGCGTGTGTGCATGCATTTCATGAAAAGGGAAAGAACGGCAGGGGATACAGGCAACATCATGGACAAATTGTGTGTGTGCGTGCGTGTGTGTGAAGGAGATAGTAGTAAGGGGGTGATGGTATAGTGATCCACGCTACAAACGCAGTTGACAATGCAGCGCCTGCAGCTGGCGTTTATCTTCGGATGATACGGTGGGAATTGAGGGAAAAAGCGAATCGGTTGGCAACGGCAAGTCACGTAAAGTGGATGATGATAAGCCGTTGTTGTTAGCCATAGGTGGTGATGATGGAGTATAATAAATGGTAGGAGATAACATTGTTGGATCATCATCATCGGATGATGCGCAGGGCGATGACGATAGCGATGGAGTTACTTGATGATCGGTTATGGATGATGAATGGCGTAAAAGTGTGCGGGTAATAGAGGAATGGGCACTAACGTTGGTATCAAGGGGATTCAACTCAGGATAAAGACCCACAGGGACATCGATTTGCTTGAACTTGGGATCAGCAGATGGCTGTAGCAAACGGCCAGCGTAGACATCCTCTTTCGTAATATAGGAAATTAGATGAAGTTTCTGGTTGCTAGCGGTGCATATGGAGAAGCTTTGTTTGATGAGACCGTTTGGCTTGTACGTGTAAACAGGGGTCATCTTGTTGTGTCGACGAGGACGTCGTTTTGTACTTAGCTCCCGATACGTGAGAAAACTCCCCGAGACACGGCTAGGTGACCAAGTACGACCGTCTGTCCAACGTCGCATACCAGCTTCATGCTCATCCCATACGAATACGTGCCCAGATCGAATCTCATTCCGCTCCTTGGATGATAGACGGTGGTGTACTCGCTTAAGCAAGCCTTGTCGGCAAGCTTCAAAAATAATCAATGCGTCTTGTGGTGTTTTGATTTGTCCAATGTATGTTTGCATCCTCACAAATGAAAGTTGGCAAAGGAAGATGTAAGTGAGTGTTGGATGATGTGAAAGAGAGAATGTGATTTGTGTGCAAAGGTAGAAAGAAGAAAAACGTGGTGAGCCGTGATGATGGGATAGGGTTTATATAAGTTGGCGGTCGTACTTGCCTTGTGCAATCGTCCCGTTAAAGTTGCGATCGTTTCATGCAGCTAACTTTGGGTGCCAATTTGATCATTAAGCATAGAATACCGCATAATCCATATCGGGTAAAATCACCACCTTGCTATTTGTCAGAGATCTGCATCGGTTCGATTCTCGATCTTATTTTCAGCTTCTCGCTTCTCATTCACGCACAACGTAATGCACAAGGTATTTATTAATGCTTCTGTAATACAACGTAATGGAATAAACTTTACTATTGGTTTCAGCAATCCGCTGAATTTACGCTGCAACCAAGAAGAGAAGAGGAAATTGTTACAGCGATTGTCTCCTTTCCAGGCTTGTTCCAAATGTTGCTGGTTCATCTGCTTTCTCCTTAGAGGCTTCATATCTTCTCAAGCATGCAAACGTTAAAAGTCTGCAATGGTGAGCTTCACATCCACAAATGGATGTTCCCACCGCCGTGCTGGTACAACCTTAAGTATTGTACCCTTTGCTATGACGACAGTGCATGTACCCGTTGCCCTGTACTTGTTGACTACAAAGTTCTTGGTGATCATCTCAGCATTTTTCATCTACTTTCATCCTTCATATTAACGTTCTAGAGCAACTGCGTGGCAAAACGCGGGAAATTATAGTGTCGTATTCCGTTGACGCCATCCCCAATAAAGTATGCTTTTGACAAAGTGGGCGATGGTGGCGTTTGTTAACCTGCGAAAGACAAATATTACCTCGTCAGTGTCATCATCATCAGCAGTAGCACATGACATAGCCAAAATGAAATGGTATATCCGCGTGCAAGAGAGCATTTTTACGTTCACGTGATTTATATCATCTTCATACGATGATTTGACCTCATATGATGCGGGAGGTGACGATCCTGATTACTGTTGTTGGGTCTGTGTGGTTGCACGATGTATGTTCAACATAACGTCATAAGAGAGACATAATAATATATTGCCCATAGCGTCATTTGTACTGCTTCCCACACACAGGGGACTCTTTCCACAAACGTAGGTTATATAATTCAGTGGAGAGATGATGATGGGATGGGCTCAACATGATTTTCAAGAGGGCTTGAGCTAATAATACCAATGATTGATGGTATCAGTAGTTGTTAGAGTGAGGTGTACCCAACCCCCATGTTTATATTGACAATGATTCCAGCATGGCATTATGTTGTTTCTATGGAAACATTTACGGAGACATGGGGTGCATTTTGAAGCAAGGTTGGCTCGATCGCATCACTCCGCCCAAACGCCCTAGAGCTCGTTCCGACGTGTATCGTTGCACAGCCATTGCATCAAACAAATGCAAGACCAATTTTTATACATAGATAGCATAGCTAAAATCCCACAGCCCTCAGCAATCATCCAAGCCATTGATCGATAAAGACGTTACTCTCATGCATTGATTGAATAGGAAATACAATCATTTTATATATACACTTTATCTATTATCAAATGGCTGGGGGCGATGATGGTCCAGAAGTTGATTTCCACGTGTACATTTGCTTTTGTTAATGGCACTCAACTGTGATTGTGCCACCGTAAATCACCACTCATCTCCTTTTCTCCTTGTTTTCACTCGTCCTCCGCTTGCCCTTTTCTGCCATCAGACTCTCCCGCCATCTTGTCCTCAGTCGTCTTCTCTTTCCATGGGTGCAATGACAGCAGCTCTTGACTCCATTTCCCTCGACGAGAATCCATCAGCGGCTCGATCACGTAATCGTGCACCATCGTTATCGACTGCATGTCCACCCGCAGGTGTCGTTCGACCTCCTACAACGACGTCTTCTCCTGGAAGCAGAGTTGGCGCTGATCCTTTCCATAACGCAAGTCAGCTATGCAAAAGGTTATTTCGGCTACGGATTACTCGATTACTTGCATGGGGATATCTTGCTATAAGCATGATCGTTTTTACCCTTCATTTGCCGTCTTTGACATATAAATACAACCATCAGCATTCGGCATCCTCTTCGACACCAGGTCTGAAAACAACGACATTGCGTAAGATGTGGGGAAGGATATGTGTGCAAATGCATTGGTGTTAATGTCATGTTTGTAGTGCAAAACGTTAACTCACAGACATTGATCTCCTCTTCGTCACACGGATCATCATCATCATCATCATCATCATCATCATCATCATCACCTATCGACGAATTATCCTACCAATTACGTCTATCAAAAATGTTCTCAAAGTCTTTGGGGCGCATGGACCATTTACGTCCTCATTGGTTCAGTGCTACCGTTGATCCTGATCCACAATCCCTGACACTTGCTACCGTACTCACGATGGATGAATGGCCAAATTTGATTCGATTAGCCGAGCAATGGAAAGGTAATGTAGATTGATCACAATTAAGGACTTGGATGTTGACAAATGCTATAATAGGACCCATATCTGCTGCCCTTCAAATACCCACCGATGGTACCAATCTCGGTTCAGGAACAATGCTGCAGCACCTGTCCAGTATTCGAAGACACTATGATACCAATCCAACACTTGCCCGTAATGTGGATTTGCACTTGATTGCTCGCCCAACGTCTGGAAATGATGGAAGGATACGCACGGGACAACAGGATGCACGCAACTTGGCACGCTTGTTTGCACGTTCACGTTATGTCGCTCATATCCCAGTAACCACTTTATGGATGACCAACCTTACAGCTGCTATGTCCACCTATCTCGATCGCTTGGATGCTGGAGACTTGCTTATTGTTCCCACCTTCGCATTCCCAAAGCCAAGTAACCGAAAGATTGATACAATTGCATTTGGCATGGAAGAGGAATATCATTGGCCGACCAACAAGGCTGAAATGGTAGAATGGGTTGATGACAATCGCATGGGCATCCTTGACTATCACTGGAACCTTAACACTGGCCCTACATCTTACACTCTTTGGCGTGAAGCATCTGAACCGTACTTGGTACCCAACTACGACTACCACTACAGTCCTGTGTACATTGCCACGCGAGATGATCATCCCTGGTAAGTGTTACTATTTTGCTTGCATGTGTGACATGAAAATTAATCCTTGGTAAATAGGTGCGAGGAACGTTTCATGGATGAACCATCAGCATGTTTGTACTCGACTTACTTGAATGGTGCCAATCTCTGGGTTCTTCCAAATGACTACATTGTTCGCACAGGCCAAGAACCCGAGAATAAGTTAACTATGGATGAGGTTAGTAAATTGTCCCATAGCAACAATATACCCAATTTGGTACTGAAACTCTTTTGGATGTCATGCAGCGCATCCTGCAGCTGAAGCTGTACAAAAACTACCGCATCGAGCAATGTGTCTTTTATGCTCGCCAATTTGATCAAGTGAGCACGTTTAGCACCGAGCAAAGTGATCACATCCAACAAGAATGTGTCAAGGAGCTGGGAAGTTTACGAAGACAAAAGATGATTAGCTCAGCATTGTCAAAGTCACATCACTAAAATACATTATATATATTTGGGAGCGACGGGTTTCGTTTCTTAAGTTACCATTTGTACAATAAAGAAGATCCATGTATAAAGTTACTCTAGTACCTGCTCCGATCGTCATCATCATCATAATAACTTCATCCCCGAAACGCGCTATCTGCGCTAATGCATGGTTGGCTTAGACTTAATTCTTCCTCTCCTTGCATTTCAGTTCCCCATTTGATTCCCTTTCTCCGGTTTGCTGCTGCTGCTGCTGCCTGCTGCTTAATCGACCATCCTTTGTTTTGGCCTTTCTCTTTCGAGTATTTTTAATATCCCTTGTCTTTCTCTTATTACAATATGCCCTCCGTAATAGCCAAGGTAAAGACACAAATCGAGCTTTGGAAAGTTGGCAAGTACACCAAACGTCGATCCTATCTTCCCGAATTCGAACCGAGAGGTGTGTGCCATCCATCACCATTATAAGCTGAAGATTAAAACGTGCATTTTTATATAACCAGACAAGGACCATTACCGACAATCTTATCATGACGGTGTCTATTTGTCATCCATGCTTGACGATAGATCCTCGACTCCAGGAAAAAAACGGATACTTTTTGGTGGCGTCGTTGGTGGCAAGAGAAAATCAGTTCTCTCATTTCCTCCACCGCAGTGTTCAGAAACCTACACACTATCATACTTTGATCGATCGTACTAGACAAATAGCATCATCAAGCACAATACCACCACCACCATCACCATCACCAGTAGTAGTAATACGAAACCATTTCATCCGAGCGTTGTTTGTAACCCAGCAGCATGCTGCATTGTTTATGTTGTTTGATGAAGAATATATCATGGGGGTTAGCCGATATGAGAGCGAATGTAGCATGGGTAAAGACGGACGATATATGCGCAAGTATGATGATGAAAGAAGGAGATGACAAGGAGGAGGGGTGATGGCTTTTTATGGTGGGTGATCCCCGCCAACGATATGCATGCAAAATGAAAAACGACCAAGCAGGTACACATTAACCCCCCTGAATGGTTGCTGTTGTCCAGGAGACCTTATTCCCTCTAGTTTAACATTATCAATGGGAGATGGGTATGTCTGCATGAATACTGGCTTTGCACCATGAGTGTGTGAGGAGGACTGAGTTTTTTCTCAATTGCATACGCGTGTGCCGCGCATTTATACATCATCACCCTTTCCTTCCCTGTATTCGTTACTCATTTATACACAACCATGGCAAGCGATATTGATACTCTCGTTGATATGGGCTTTTCGCGTGTCAAAGTGTACGTTACATGCTCTTCATTTATTGTCAATGGGCACTGACTCTCCTTGGTTTTATAGCCAAAAAGCGTGGAAGGCAACTAATGGAGCTGGTCTACAACCTGCTATGGATTGGTAAGAGGCAATCGTGTTTCTCTTTTGCTTGCATACGGATTTCTAAAGTGGCGAATGCTAGGTTACTAGCCCATCCCGAAGTCTCTGATGAGCCTGACGAGGACACTGCTCCCCAAGCACTTGGTAGTGGTAGCACCAGCAACAGTAACCCTTCAAAACCTGCCAGTGAAGCACCCAAAGAAAGTGAAGAAGGTATTCTATTATATATATCAAATACGAGAATACACTCTTAGATTGAACGTTATTGTGTCTAGGTGAAATCAAGGAAGGCGAACAGACTGCCCAAAGTCTTGTGTGTAATGATTGTGGCAAGCTTTTCCGTGATGGTATGTGATGAAAGTGATAAATTGATGTTTACATTTGCTTACACGGCATATGTAGCCGCAACTGCTGAACGCCACGCCATCAAGACCTCGCATCAAAACTTTTCTGAGAGTACACAGGCCATTGCACCATTGACAGAGGAGGAAAAACAAGCCAAATTGGCCGAACTCAAGGCTAAACTCGCAGAGAAACGTGCTGCCAAAGCACGTGAAGAAGCTGAGGAACGTCGTCAATCCGAAAAGATCCGTCGCAAGACCGGTCAAGAAATCTCAGTAGCACGTCAGCAAATGGAGGAAAAGGAGATGAAGAAGGCTATGGAAGCAAAAAGGAGGGAAAAGGAAGCAGACAAGCTGGCCAAAGCTAAGATCAAGGCGCAAATTGAACAAGACAAAAAGGAACGTCAAGCTAAGGTAATATCATGGGATGGTATGTTTTAGGAGATAGTAGCTCATCGTTTTACTATTTAGCGTGAAGCCGCAAAGCTGGCAGCCCAAGAACAAAAAGAGCAACAAGCAGCAGCAGCAGCATCATCATCTTCAGCCGCCGCAACTACTCCAGCAGCAAAGAAGGAATATAATGAAGCTCGGTTGCAGGTAATGTGATTGTGGAAAAGGATGGGTCATCTGACGACAAGCATATTGAATGATGGCATTGAAAAATAGTTCCGCGTTCCGGGCATAGCACCTATCACTCATACATTCCCTGCTGACACCACTCTTCAACAAGTACACGAGTTTTTGCAATCCAAGGGATGTAATCAGCCTTTTGCTCTATCCATGACTTTCCCCAGGTATTTAACGTTCGCATGCTTTATCTACTTGCATTTTCGATGACTGACCATTGTTGTAGGAAAACGTTTGGAGGAGACGATCTTGACAAGACATTGAAGGAACTTAGTAAGTAGCACTACATGGATGAGGGTGTGCAGAGTCATTGGGTTCACATACCAAATACTTATGTTTGCACTTGTAGATCTTGTACCGTCCTCTGCATTGATTCTCAACTACAACTAGAAATGGATTTTATGGAGGCGTTACTGAATGAAAGGATAAAATCATACATTTTTCATCCAATCGTTTCCCATGAGTTACTGAATAAGAATGGATTTGGAATCTAATGTTACGGTCATTGTGGTGCCACTGGTGGCGCTTATGGATGATCTCATCAACAGGGTCTATCTTCCAAACTTCAAGTGTGCCAAATAGGATCCATATTGACTGCAGTATGGAATTCCAAGTGATATCTCTATCATCTTTGTTTCCATGGAAATCGCAGAGACACCAGTGTTCATGATGCATTTGAGGTCCTCCAAAGGCTGGGGCGTCTTGCAAGGCTTGTTGTCGATGAAGCCCATCTCGCAGTTACTTGGAAGGTATTTCGGAGACCAGTTACGAAGCTTGTGAGTTGGATGCCCAATTTGTTCTGCTATCAGCAACAGTGCCAGTGAATATGGTTGAAGACTTGACATCGCCTTTGGAACAGCATTTTCCTATATCGTTCGTGCTTGCACCATGCGACCTAGGCTCTTTTATGGGATCAAGTTTGTCAAGGGCCAAGAATCCATGTTTGCATCACTCAAGCATTCTCTTTGTCCACAGTTGCTGCACAACCACGCGTATTGTCCAACTCGCAATATGACAACGGGCATGGCAACTCAAATCGCTGGTGATCTAAGCTGGACCGGAGCCATGAGTTATCATGGTGGAATGGAACAAACTGCCAAGGAAAAAGCGTTGTAATCGGACTGCTGGGAATGCTTCAATCATGGCGCTGTGGTGGTCTGTGCAGTGGCTCTTCCTGCTGTCTTTCTTTTTAGTGGAAATTGACCAATCACAGCACATATCAACAACTGACATCCATGACCACAACAGCCCCTTCCCAAACGCCTACAGCATGTAGGTCTTGGGCAAATGTGGTACGCAACAAGAGTATCACTTTTTCGAAGAAACCGGATATGAAGAGGCTCGTAGGGCTCATCAAGCTGAAGCAATCTTAACTCGAGTTTTGAACGCGAATGCAGCCATCTTCGATTTTGGCACAAATCTCCCATCCAAGGCAGAGGCATATTGTGCTATCAAGCAACTTGGCCCCATTATAGGTGCTCGAACAATTTCACGCTCCCGTAATCCTCGTTCGCTTTTGGTCGAAGCTCGTTATGTGGATGATAAACATCGTGATCAAGCCATCAAAGAATGAGGCCACAATGACAACGTCAATTACCGTGCTACCAGGGCAATTACAGTCGACGCAGATATCACCAAAGTCAACTTTTGGTGATCTGTGCAAGGTGATGGTTGCCACTTCCGCATTTGGAGCCGGCATCGATTATCCCCGCGTTCGGCTTATTGTGCATATTCGTCGTTCTGGAAGTTTACTCGATTATGCCCAAGAAACTGGAAGGGCTGGAAGAGATAGTGGCGGCGCCACATGCATTTTGTTGACGGAGCAAGCAGCCCATGAGAGGATTTTGGTCACCGAGTTGTCAAGCGATAGGCCAAAACCAGCTCCCAATACAGCTTCACCTTACCCGAGAACGAGCATCAAGCAGAATATACATTGCAAGCTATCATATGTAGCACTGAAAGGAATGGTCAGCATTACAAGACAGTCGCCACTATACAGGATACAAATGGACCCTTCGTGGCTGAAATCGACAATATGCAACGCACCATGAGAATATTGGCTGGTCCCCAACACCTTTCTGCTGATGCAGCTGCTTTGGTATATCGTTCAGTGGTGCATCCAGTGGTTCTTGTATACAGAAAACGTGTCGGATTGTATGCCGGGTTTGAGCCCTTTGATGATCAAGATATGCTCATAGTATTGATTATGAAGTGGATTTCATTCGATCATATATATTACATAGAATATGCTCTCTCTCCACACACGTATACAATATCCACCCATCACACACATATAGATATTTTCGTTCAATATATTATCCCTATTGTTATCCCAATTGACAGGCTAGTCAACACTTTACGCGTGAATAGTAACTGCGTGGACAAAGCTGCATGGAGTAGGATTTAAGATCCGTGGTAATACTGGTTTCGTGGGCAGCATATGATCGCATGGAGATTTTTGCCCGTAGGTATAATATGATGCGGTGTTCAAAGTACCACTTTACTCATTTACTTTGATGCGTTAGCTTTGAAGCCATCGGTATGCAGATGGTCCTCTTTTGCTCCCTTGTTCTTGAACCGATACCATTATTATCTAGGGCACTATTATTCAGCATCCCTCATCCGCACTCTAATATTGATAGTTGATGCATAGCATAGGATCATTCGGATCAATAAAGCAGCATGGAGGAGATGACACGTGTACTTTGCATTGGTGTTTCAAGAGCGATTTATTCGGTGGGCATAGCCCAAATTCTACCCTACTACAATACTTGCCCTATTTTGTGGTATGCGTGCAAATATATCACACAGGATGGTCTATAAAGGGGGTTGCTGGTAATCACTCTAATGCTTCGAGTATGTCGACAACAGGTGCAAAGTTGGCATCACGCATAATGACGATATCAAAGGCTTCAGTGTAGAGATCCTCCGTGGTGTCCCAGTCATGGTTGCAGAATCCGATATTGAGACACAAATCATGCTTGACGCCCTTGCTCATTTTCAAATCACCAAGCGAGTCTCCCATAAGGATGACATTGGCACGAGATTCAATGGATTCAAAATAAGGTGTTGTCTCGAGTTGGAACTCGCTCTTGTTGAATACATGGATGAGTGGGTCGAGGAAAGAATCGCAATAGCCTTCTTCGTCAAAGTGCATCATGTTGGAGACGATATGCATGTTGGGATATAATAGCTTCTTTTCCTTGAGGACTTCATCAATCACATTTCCAATACCAGCCGAGAAAACGAGGAAAGGAATGTTAACCTTGTGACACATGGACAACACCGTTTCCACGCGTGGACGGAGAGAGATGTGAGCTTCTTCAGCCATACCACGGAGATCTATGGTATTCAATGTCAACAATTTCCGCAGTATGATGGATGTATCCCCATTGAACGTACCATCACGAGACAACTTTTGTTCGATCATCAAGTTGTGTGCCTTTTGCCACCATTCTACCATGTATGGTAACCGTTCTTCAAATGTCATTTTCTGGTTGATCTCGATCGGGTAATATGTCTTGACCAGTTTATCCGACGCCTTTCGAAACTATAATGACAGACTTTGTGTAAGACACGCGCGTTCAAATGACTCATCCCATGTAATCTTTTTGTTATTCTCCAGAATCCCACCAATCCACCATGATATGATACCAACCTCATCAGGCATTTTGGAGTATCTTGCAGGCACACCATGGCATGATGGATTACGCTCCAACGCATCAGTCACTTGGTTGCGTACCCAGTAACGTGACATGGTCATATCAAAGTCTACAGTAAAGCAATATGCTGGTCAATAAACGAACCATGTTCTCTTGGCGAATAGACTGAAGAGCCGTACCGCTAATGAAGTGGAGATTGGTCGGGCCATCTTGCAGAATCTTGCCCAACTTTTGCGTGGTCGCTTCAATATTCTTGATGCGTACAGTGGGATTACGAAGAAGGGCTTGAACTATTGTATGTGATGGCTGTCAATAAGCGATATCGAGCATGTCACCATGTGCGATTGTACTTGCCAAGTTCTGCTGCTTTTGTCAGGGACATTGTGAAGAAGAAGAAAAGAAAAAGAGAAAGGTGTCGGACATGTCAAAGGTAACCGGCTCGTTTTATTCGCACGATAATAGTAGTGGTGGCATAAACATCCATATAAAGAAATAAAGGGGCAACAGGGGCATGAAAGAGCTATACATGAACAAAGAAAACTATACAATGGAGCATAAGAGAATGGAATAAGGGTGCATGCATAAGTCAAAAAGAGAGATCATGGGTGATGATGATGATGATGATGATGATGATGATGATGAGAATGATGATAGTAGTAGGGGGAATAAATTCTATTTACATAAGTCTCCAAGGGGGTTGGGTGTGGAAAATTACTCGAGAACGAGATCAGCAACAGTGGCAAGAACCTTGGAAGGGAAATCTCGCTTGGCCATCATATCAAGGATATCCTTTGCCTTGTCGATTCTTCCATTATCGATATAAGCACGCACCATGGTCTCATAGGTGCTTGGCTCACGTACGACAATAGCCATAGGTTGATTATCATCCGATGAAGAGCTTGTTGTGGTTGAGAATGATGAGGATGACCGTAATAGTTTGTCGTCTGTCATTGTGGAGAAGATATGTTCTGCCTTGGCAAGGTTGCCCTGTTGACCATAACCGCGGATAAAGAGATTCTCAATATAAGGCGAAGGGCTCTTGTGGATGGTTTGCAGCATATGATAGTAAAGATTCTCCGCACGATCCATGTGGCCATTGGTGATAAGTGTATCGAGAAGAGCCTGAAAGACAACTTCGTCTGGTTGAACATGCATGGTCTCAAATACTTGCTCAGCACTGCGAACATCACGTTGTAAAATGCCATACGAGTAGATCAATGTTGCATAATGTGTTGGTTCTGGTCGGATACCATGGCGACGTTCCATTTCAGTAAGCATGCGATGGGCTGTCACCATATCTGTAGGCGTTATGTTTGCGTACATTTCAATCATCAACTTGTAAGTGTGAGCGGATGGTCGTATACGGCGCTTGTACATTTCTGATACATATTCGAGTGCCCTGGTGCGATTGGGTTGTTGTCGTACATAGAATTGAATCATATTGTTGAACGGACCAACGCGTGGTTGATAGGAGGGCGCTGATAACATCTCTCCAAATATACGTCGTGCATGGCTCTCGGATCCTGCACGTACACACGCTGACAACACGGCACCATAGGTGATACAATTGGGCACAACTTGCAGTTCCTGCATCTCCTCAAATAATCGCAATGCTGGTTCCAACTTGCGTGCCTTGGCAAACTTGCTGATGATTACATTGTAAAAAAAGGTCGTGGGCTGAACACCATGTCGCTTGGCTTCTTCGTAAATTGTCAATGCATCCGTAGCTTCATCAGTGGCACATCGTGCACTACCCAATAATAGTGATGCATAGGCGTTGCTATCAGGCACATATCCCATGCTCTTGATGGTATCATAGCATTCCTTGGCACGCACCATTTTGCCATGTTGCGCATACACGATCAATAACGCATTCAACACCAAATACATGTCTCCGTCGGCCTTGTTAACAACTCGATTGTCACCATTGTACAACTCGTAAATCTTGGTTGCCATATCAACGTTGCCATGCTTGCCTGCAGCAGTTATAGCGTCACGCATAGACTCAGCCGTTGGTGTCAATCCACTCTTGATAAATTGGTGTTCAAGAATTTGGCAGGCTTCATCCCAATCACCACGCGATGCTGCACGTGCTAGTTCCATTGACATTGTATCCACCTCGTTTGATAGCTTGGTGTGTCTGTTGAGAACAGCCTTCCATTCGCTTTCAGACGTCTTTAATCCAAGGTGTCGCAGTCGTCCAAGGACCTTTTTGAATAACGGCATAGGTGGTCGAAAACGAGTGGTTGCTACATCGCACACGAGCGCCTCCAATGCTTGCTGTTGTTCATTGTTGTCGTCAAAATGGTGTTCAATGACTGCTTCGCATAATATAATCACGTCGTCATTGTTGCTCTCATCATCCAATACACTTGACGATGTGCGTTGACGTAAGCGTTGCCAAGTATCCACGAGTGCCGTATTGACATTGACTGATGCAGGTGCCGATAACGATAATTCGTGAAGCAATCCATGAACAAGACGAGCCATTTGCAGTGCCTGGATCACGTGATCGCTCTGCTGGATGACAACGATACTGGAATTGACGAACATGTCGGCTGATTTGGCAAGCGTACGAGAAGACGACATGGCTGATAGAACGATACGAAATGCATGAATGGCCTTGGAGACATTGCTGTTACTGGTGAAGAAAGATATGATGCGATCGGCGAGAATGGGATCGGGTTCAAGACCAGCATGTCTCATGTCGTCGACTACATGTAGAGCATCGTCGCCATGGCCAAAGTTGAGACACAATAATGCATAGTTGGCGAGATTTCCATACGCCTTGGCAATATCCGTGGAAAGAAGCTGAGCATAGATCTTTGACGCTGGCTGCCATTTTCCGGCTTGACAATATGCCGCAAGGATAGGACCATAGCTACTGGCATCTGGTTTAGGCAGGACACCATTTTCATTGCTTTCCACAAGGCTACGAACCACCTCGCATGCATCCTCTACCTGGTCGTTTGCACAATAATGGCGAATGATGGAATTGTATGGGATAATGGTAATATTGATGTTGTCGGTGACCATGTCATGTTGCAGCACTCGCAATGCCTTTGACAGCTGATTGCACTTTAGATAGGCATCAACCAACGCATTGTAAACATACGAAGCGTCATGCTCTGGAAGATTGAAGCGAATAGTCTTGTACTCATCAAACAACCCAAGTGCAGAGTCGATATCACCAGCCCGACCCATGAGATTGATAAGTGCAGCAAAGGTTGCCGAATTGGGTCCTGTGGTAGGTGAATGCACCAATTGATTGTAGACGAATCGACCATCAGCCATATTCCCATAATGTGAAAGCACACGCAGGAGCTGGTTGTAGAGTTCGACATCAAAATCTTGATCCACGTGGTGCTCCGCGGCTTCTCGGAATATGGCCAAAGCTTTTTCCAGATTATGCTCCGTTTCAAGTAATCGTACATCTTCATCAACCACTCGAGCAACTCCTGTACGTGCCGCTTGTCGTTTCAACATGGCAATTGTCTTTTGCACCTCAACATCTCGTCGGCATAACACTCGAATCAATACCGTGTATGTGTAGTTCGTCGGTGTAATCCCGCTTCGTCGCATTTCATCATAGACTAGAAGATGTTAAAAAAAGTCAATATATTATGCATCATCGTATTGGTTGTGTCATGGTAATATTTACGCTTTAAAATTTGGTTCAGTGGTGTGCCTTCACGTCGAAGCGTTGCTTGTGCATCAAGAACAACATTATATGTGTGATGTGTGAGAGGAATGCGTTGCTTTTTCATTGAGCCAAGCTCAATCATTACAGCCCGCAAATTTCCGCTGCGTTTGGCTGCCAGGATTCTCGCATTGTATTCTGCTGATCGAGAAAACGATGGTGATAAATGCTGAGGTGCACCCACAGGTGAAGGTGGTGGTGTTGGGAGATCGACAGAGACATCATCTGAAGCGTGTTGCTGTTGATTCACGTCATCAGTGGTGTCATACTGCTGTGTGCTGCTGCTGCTGCTGCTGTCACCACCATTCTGAGATAATGCTGATGTCGTAGGAGAGTTACGTTTACGATGATGGGTTCGGTGTTGATAATGTGGAATTCGTTGTGGTGTATTGTGGTCGTTGTTGGTAGCAGAACAATGTTGGGTTGACTTTGTAATATGTTGTCCACTCATTATGTGAGGATAATGCAAAGAAGAAAAGGTCAAGGAAGCAAATGCAGCACACAAAAGAGGAATGATTTATAATTGGTGATCGTCGTCAATACCCCCAAACGGATTGATGTGTGTTATCAGATGCCTCATTCTCCGCTATGATCTGATAAAATTGAGTGCCCTGTGCAGAGCAAAAGGAGTGAGCCAGATTGGCTGAGAACGCAACCCATACAATCATTGCAAGATATAACCGCATTAATAAAAGTAGATGGTGAAGGAAAAATAAGGTGGATAGCCAATAAAGGCAGTAACCCATCAAATTTTATTATACGTTCCTCCTACTAGTAGCATCAGGTATCGGATGCTTGCTGCTCACCCTGTATAATACGTCAGTGAATTATTGCATACCTACTTGCATCATACATTGGAATCTTCTGCATACTCAATTTGAGGGCATATGTACATATACGCGTCTGCAGGCATTGGTAAATACAAATATCTGATACACCGAAGCCAGCAATAAGAGTAAAAACGGGGCACACCTTATGAACGAATCAGATAATAATGATCCGCCTCTTAGCAGTCAGCACCATCAGATATTAATGATCTTGATGGCTAACCTGCAATTCGGTATCCCTATTAGATATTTGATCTTCGTGCTCTTCTGGTGTGCAGCAACCATCTCCACATCCGATTTCATCATCAGCTGCGATCGGTGATGTGCATGAAAGTAACATCACGGTCATATTAAATGCGATAGTGCACATTCACAAATCCATACGACGGGTCAAACAGCTCGAATTAATAATAGTGGTGTAGGAATGGAATGCATGGCTTTATGCTTTGACCTTGACATAGGTGGGTGCAAGCTGCTATAAAAGGATCAGCAAAGGATGAACCAGTATTTTTGACTATATCGGTATGTTGTTATTGTACACAGCTATAAACCACGTCAGCAACATGTGACCTATTGTTTTGACGTGTTTGTCTACCGTAGTGGCAATAATTGACAATGACAAAGTTTGGGACAATCAACCACCTATGTATCATTGTTTCCTTTTGAGAGAGATGAATGCTATTAAAATGTTGTCCACGGTTGCTCGATACCAGAGAAAAGAAAGAGAGGGCATTTTATCCTTTAATATGAGCAATGACAATATGTTCTAGGAAGATCTGTCGTCTACGAGGCTTGTGCAACGACGCGCTTGATTGCGACGTGATACAAAGGCAAACTACAACGGTGTGTGACGTTAGCCGAAGGATATGAGCATAACCATAATACGCTGTCCTTGCCCAAGTACATAAACGTTTGATATTTGGAATGACGCAATTACACAGCGGGCTAGCTGCAGTATCCAAACCTAGGTTACAGTTGCCTTGTTACCAAAATTGAATAGACGTTGTACTATGGCAACTCCTGTTTTTAGAATGACTGCCTCTATTCAAATGATGAAATAAGCATTGAAGCATAGCTGTATAGGTGTCAAAAATACAATGATTGGAGGAGTGCAGTGGACTTGAGTGCCCAAATGCATGTTGTTTACCCGACCAGAGAGAAACCCGACGCATTAGCTGCAGGCTCATGCATCGTTAATTGAGAAAAGATCCTTCCAACGAATAGGATTGTCCTTTTGCTTACGAATGTTTATTGCAGCAGTGCGTTTTTGCCTAGCAACAAGGCCATCTTTTCCAGCGTTGCTATGCAGTGTTACCCATTAGCTGCATAATGCATAGCTGATGCATTGTGGAGTCACAGCTTTGTAGTGAAGCAGTGACCATCATCACCCCAAGAAACGCAAAGGGCTCAGGTTGCACAGGATACTGTGATCACGCGGTAAAAGGCTATATTCAAAAGGGAGGGTTGTGTATGGTGTTGTGGGATGAATTACATGCCTGTCATACGTGAAAAAGTCAAGGGACATGACATATGACCAATATCAGCTTATTTACCCCATAGACACATGCATTGAGTACACACACACACACACAACAGCAGATCACAACTTGCTGCTGTGCATATTCATAACAGTGGGGAGCTGGGGTTGGCGGGCCCCACAAAAGGCAAGGTGCCACCTTTGCTCCGCTGCCCTGAAATCTAACATGCAGCACCACTCGCACTTGCAACCCCACAAAAAATAGAGAAAGGGGAGTAGGAGAGAAAATGCATATCACTTGTTTTTCCTTTTGTTTCGCTTGTTTTTCTTCCTTTTTCCTTTACGCCTGTAAGCGTGTAGAGGAGAAAAGTAGTATCGATAATTTGTATTCTTTCTCCTCATTCCCTTCCTCAGCTTAATGACTCTATTATCCACACCCACCGAGCTCACAACGTATCCAACGTCGATTCATGATTCACCCACCTTACTACCCGAAAACCTAGCAAGTTTTGTGACAGCGGCCTCACTTGCTGCACGCCTTTCGTTAAGATGTTCATCCGTCTTTGCTGAAGCCCTATTTGAAGCTGCAAAGTACGGCACGGTGCTGTCGCTTGGGCTATCAAGACATGCATTGACGAATGCGTTAGCCACTGCTAAGCGCATCCACACTCTCACATACGATAAATCACCGAGTGAAGTCGAAGAAAGGTACCCATCTTTACTTTTTACATGCATATAACAACAACCATTCTAACGTATACGAGTATAGTGGATTCTTGCGTGTCCTCGAAAAATATACCAGCCTCGGCATTTATATTGTTCATAATACATTTACCTTGGCCGAGCTTTTTGCCTTATCTGGGTTGCAGCTGACATCCCAAACCGTTAAGTCGGGTCTCAAGGTGAGTGAGAGTTTTGTTGTGTGAGAGATTATGTGTTTCAACTTTTAACGCTTCAACATGTAGACGGCTGAGGAATCTGTTCGCATTATTGATGGAATTTTTGGATCGAATGAAACATCAAGGGCGATCGCATCGATTATCACCTTGGTGCATCGTGAGCTTACGCAGGATCCAGAATTTGAGCTGCTTGCAAAAAGTGGCAAAGTAGCGATGTTAGCAGGGCTGACCAAAGCCATGACCGCCTTTGCTGTCCTGCAATATGTCACACACAAGCGGATGATGAAACAAGTCAAGGTTACCGCATTGTGGGATGGTCTCGTGCCAGATGATGAGGACGACAAGAACGATAAATCAGCGTCACAGCAACCCCTGATACCTTTTCGTGAACCATCTCCTGATGTGATTTACGAGCTTGAAAAGGTGTTGGTGCATGGTATGGATGATGACAATGACCAGCAACAGCAAATAACAAAAAGAGGAAGCAACAATGAGCCATATGGGATGTATGAAGTTACCACAACCACGCGGTATACCACTACGACAACTACTCGCATACAACCAATCCAACGAAATCAACATGAGCAAGATCGACCCAAAGCCAAGTATGTCATTGTTCAGGCTGAAGAGGAACGACAAGATACGTTTATGGCCACTGTTGATGGATTTCAGCCGACAGCTTCCTCGTCTCAACAACCTTCATCACAGCAACTTGTTGTTGCACCATCATCATCGAATCCCGTTTCTGCGGATACACAGCTTGCAGCAGCTACTGAAGAACGTGGTATCAGGGTGATGCTTTCATCCATTTCACAAAAGTTGACATCTCAGCAGATTCAAAGACATGAGCGATACGGCGAACCATTCTCGCCAGATATTGAGGTCTCCACATCCAAGCGTCGACCTACTTGTTGGAATAAGCGTACAGTATCCGACTTGTATGAGCGACATAGCAGAGCCAATGGCATGACCAGCTTTGTAAGACAACGACGATCATCCACCAGCAGCATCGTATTCCCCTCTATTACCCCACTTGACAACAACCATTCATCCTCGATTCCACGCCGACGTATTTATCGATCGCATTCCATATCCAATACTATCTCGACTATTACAACGACTTTGCATCCTAATACTACAACTACAACTACTACAACTACTAGTAACCCATCATCATCATCATCATCATCATCATCATCATCATCATCATCATCATCACCACCACCACCACCCAACACCAACTCTGTGATACATTACCCTTCTTCTGATACCCTTCCACCACCATCAGCAGCTCTTGATGCATCCACCTTTTCACGATCCCACTTGATTGCCAATATTGGACGATTCATGCGATATGCGAGTGCAGCGTATGGCGAGTCGTTTATGCGGATCCTTGGCATCGGCAATATACCCAGCGTACTCCCATCGTCAGCTCATCATCCACCGAACCACCATGTTTTTGCACATCATACAGGTGTTGCTATTGAAGATATCTTGCTGTCAAGCTATACTGATCGATCACCGTTACTTACAATGCATCACCCATCGATCCATGAACTCGTTCACTACGTTACCGTGGACCATGCAGCACGTGCTATCGTTCTCACTTGCCGTGGCACACTGGGATTGAGCGATGTGTTGACTGATTTGACCTGTGCCTATGCCGATGTGACCATTGCCGGCCAAGAAGATGCAGAATTCAAGGCACATGGCGGTATGTGGGATGCAGCTCAAATGCTCGCCAAGCAAAAAGGGCGTGTGTTCCAAGCGATCCAGGAAGGACTTGCCATGTATCCATCGTATGGTCTCGTGTTGTGTGGTCATTCCTTGGGTGGTGGCGTGGCGAGTCTCGTTGGTGTATTATGGAGCGAAAAGAAGGAAGAAAATGGCCAGTTTGTGCTTTCGAATGCTTCTGGTTTACCAGCTGGAAGACCCATTCATTGTTACGTATTCGGACCCCCCAGCGTCATGTCACTCGATTTAAGCAAGTATTGCAGTGGTCTTGTCACTAGCGTTGTCCATGGTTATGATATTGTCAGTTGCCTCAGTCTTGGTTTGCTCAAGGATTTCAAAAACGTGGCCGTCAGCCTTCACACAGAGAGCCATGTTGCTGATGAGATCTTGTCACGTATTGTCAGCAGGTACTGCAAAAATGGCGAGGCTTCCAAGCAACAAGAAGACAAGGACAAGGATGACGACGATTGGTTCTGGGCATTGATCAAAACAATGCGAGCTGACATGCGAGCTGACAAGTTGTATCCACCCTCTACCGTGTATCACATTGAACTCATATCCCAATTGGCACCTGCTCCTTCCTCACAAAAAATGCACCGTGTACGTCTCACTCGCTGCGACGACCTTGAAGCTCGATTCTCCGAAATTGTCTTTTCTCGTTCCATGTTCATAGACCACGCACCTCCCATGTATGAAAAAGCCATTCGTCAACTTTGTAGAGGATTCTCTGGAAAGGATAAGGCTTATGAAAACTTGTAAAAAGAATGATTATTATAAAGATATTGTATACACACCTTGTTATAAAACAATGAGTGAAAGGGGGAATGTGGGAAGCACGTCGTCGTGTGATGAAGTATGTGCTCACCTGCCATGCACTGGTTACACAGGTCCATTGAAGCTGTAACACAATGATGCAGATGGAAGAAATGGGGGGAGGGAGCGGAATAGCATGAGACAAAACACCTGATGTCAAGCATGATGATGTGGGCCCCACCATCATAATACCAATAACAACTTACTAGTTCTCGTCATTATGTCACAATTGTTAATGAGATGTTTTATTCGGCTCATGTACGAGCTATGATACGACAAGCGCTAATAGGTAATACCCGCATTTATTCTGTCACATGGCAACCTGTTGTTACTATGCTGTTGCCTTGACAACAGGCATCAGGCAACGTGACAGCAATAGTGTACTGAAGAAAACAGGGTCGTTATGTTAGGATATTTGAAGATTCCATATACCCGATGCACGCCAGCAATGAGCCTATTAGAGCGGAGGGGCAACTGCAGGTAAATATTAGGCACAACAACATCATTATGTATGTATACACACATGGGTGTGTACAAAGGAGTATGCATGGGTATATACACAACAACAATCACCCAAAGCCAAGGAATTTATATTACACATGGAAATTGAAAGCGATGGAATCAATCATAATGATAATAATGGTATCTACTACAACAAGAACTCTGCTTGCTGATATGTTTGTTATTACTCAAAAGGATTGGTCTTGCCATCTTGAGGTCGTTTTTCTCGTCGATTAGCACGGCGGTTGTTCATGTATTGTCGAAATTGTTGAAGCATGCTGTTAATATGCTGTCGAGTACTTGTGCAATAATTATAATGTTTTGCACTTTTTGATATGTCGCAAGTAGTGGATGATGAAGGCGGTATCCTTGAATGCTTGTGTTGCACAGAATGGTATCCTGGGATCTGTGGTAGTAGTGGTGGTGGTGATGAGAGCAGTAGTTGATCTCGTTCACTGTATGGTGGTGGTGGTGGCGAATGGTCATTGTAAAAGCCGACCATCTCATTTTGGTGTTCCATAAACTTTGATACTCTTTGTGAAGTCATCCTCAAATATTCAGGACAAAAGATGTTATATGACGCGGGTTGGGTATGAAATTGGGTGTGTGAGAAGGCCTTGGTTTGTTGCAAACCCCGTTGCTTTTATACTAACTCATTCATATGCTCTGATGTGCCTCTCCCTAATTGGTTAAAGCTTCTTTTTTCTCTCTTTATTGCTACATAAGGTCACAGGGGAGGTCAAGACAAAGAGAGAAGGTGGGGGGGGGTTGGATATATCACCGTGCATGTATCAGCACGGATGATGATGGATGTATGAGAGACAACATTGCGTCTCGTTGTTACGGGATGCCATGTTTTGACGTTCACCGGATTTGTCTTTACTCACCCCTTTCCCCTTCATCGTTATTGCACCGTTTTAACTTTGTAGAGGGATCGGCACTATTCGTGCCAAGAGAAACGTGCGGGTTTTTTTTGTGTCATTGCACTTGATAGTGATGCGTAGTGATGCCCATGACGTTTGCATGGATACGGTTGTCCCGGATAAAAATCCGATATCCTATCATATCTCACTGTATTGGCATGAGCACATATGGGAATCATCGGCATTGGCTATTGATGGGATTATATATTGAGCCGTCACCCGAATTGTAAGCCGAATAAATAGATATATTTTGATGATGTTGATCTTCAACCTTGATGTAAAAGTTACCAGGACAACTGACGCAATAGGCACATCATACAACAACAGGATCTATGCATATTGGAATGATCCTTGATACAGACGTGTTTCAATTACTTATCCTTTGATTGCATAACGTATTATTAGTGTGTCTTCAAAAATCAAATGATGTGAAGGGGCCTTGCGTGTGGCAACCTTTATCACCGATGGGTACACAAAAGGGACATCCTGTGGCGTATTGTTTTGGTGCGTGCCTCAATGCCAAGATACACAATACAGGTCTTGGCTGTGTCGATGGGTGCCTAAGTATGACATAGCATGAACGTTTCTAAGGTTACGGGTCGATCGGGATTTTGGCACAGAGGCTGGAGACAAACATCCATGTCTTAATTGGGGACCAGATGCATTGATTTGTCTGTTTTTGTAATGGTAGTCGGTATCACAGCGGCATTGCATATTGAGAACAAGCTCTTAAATGCTGTCATCGTCGTGGTGATGGTTATGCCAATAGCCCCAACACCGATTCACGTCCGTTGCTTTTCATCCCCGATTGCAATTGATACATACAACGGCACCCACCGCGGGTTCCTTTTGGATGAACAGGTACCAGGTTCAGGTGCATAACGTTTCTCCGTTATCCTCCTTGATCGTTTGTGACATTCACATATGTCGCTATCCCAATCCATGAACATAAGAATACAACTTTTGTGCACGGGACTAGATGTGGGTTCTCTACTACATTGCATTTTGTGCTCAGCATCCAAATCGTTGCCTTGTACCCATTCTTATTTTGAATTGGGAGGTCGTTCAGCCAATGTAACATGTGAATCCAACCCAATGTCTTTGTCTTACTAATTCGTAATTCTCGTCAACAGTGCTTTAAAAGAAAACATCTTTATGGGATGGATGACGTGTTTTTTTTTACCAAATATATGTTATTGCTGCAGCTGTTACATACAATCACGGGATGCACTTGGAACATATTTATGGATGTCTTCGTGCATGTTGGTTATGCATGGCATGTAGCTTTAATGCCATGTGGCCTGCGGGATTTTAGGGCCACCATCATCCCGTGGCTATGGCTGCTGTGTAGATGTAGTGCCTGATTATCGGTTGAAAAGTGTTCCTACATCCCGCCATCCCATCCTTTCCTTCCCATTTTTTCCACGCCAATGATTTACATATGCAATTTACGGTAGCCCATTTAGAAGAAAATAACGTAGTCTTCATAGTAGCGTGTGCTCATGCTTATACCACTTATGAAGGGTGAATATCCAAAGCAGCTACTACCACTATTGCACATTGCTTTAAGGGATGGTCGGTTCAAAACATTAATATTGCAGATCACTGAGCTAGATCTCAAAATAGAAGACATGATTGTATTCAATGGGACATACAAATGAAATTATTTCGTCATCCTAAAAACTGCACCAGTCTACACTATATGGCATAGCTTGATGCGTTAATGCAAAGAAGATGTCCAAGAACTGGATAAACAACATATCCGGATTCCCATACATGCAAGGACGGCGATTATTCCACGGAGGAAAGCGCTTGTCTGGGGAAGGAATCAAAGTCAATACTTGCTGCTTATAGGCAAGATGATCGCTTCATATAATGTGCAACTGTCGCATTTTCTTGGATCTGGGATAATGTGTGGGAATTTGTTGAATGCTTCCATCATACTTCTTGACCGTGCTCTCGGAAGCGGGTAAAATGACCAATCACAGAACACGTTCTCGATAAGACGTTTGCTGAGTACAAGGAACCAGAGCTAAACCTTATACAATCAGGACACGGGTAAGCACGGGCAAGACTGCGGAACTTGTATGAAAGGAGGGGTTGGGTAACATTTTATCTTTTCTTTTTCTTTGCGTTTCAAAAGATCAAGCACCCTTTGGACGTGCAAAGCCATGTCATCTGAGGAAGCAAATACTGGAGACCTCGTTCTAGATCCATCAGCACCGATGATTATGATTGATACCAATGAGCAAGGATTTGACAGCGTGATGATAAGCGAGCAGCCATGCCCTACTCCTGTGCGAAAGAAACCTGGTCGTAAGCCGAATCCAACATCACCAGCTATCCGGAAAGCGCAAAATCGTGCAGCCCAAAGAGCGTTTCGTGAGCGTAAAGAACGATATCTTCGGGATTTGGAAGCATCAGTCAAACAAATGCGTGAAGACCGAGATCGGTTGCAAGCTGAGAACGAGCAATTCAAAAGTGACCTTGAGATTTTGAATGCCGAGAACTGGTATCTCAAAGGCATTGTATTGACGCTACAGCTTGTATGTTTTCGACATCATCTGGTGCTTCCTCAGCATAGTCCATATATGAGCAAGGAAGCATTGACATTACTCAGCAAATCAATTCCTGAACCTGTTAATGCATACATCCATGCCAACGCCAATAATAAGCCGCCATTGACAGTAACAAAAGAAGGCAATGCACAAGGGAAGATGACAACAAATCATCATCGTAAGAGAAAGCAACGACAACAATACGTGACGACCACATCGATATGCATAACCAAGGATGGCGTGCAATCAGTGCCACATGCGGGGAGTGATTTTTCATTTCCCATGGACGAAACCGAGATTGATCTTTCATCCACCGAGTTATCTGCATCACCAACGCTTCCTTCAGCAGCTCCTCATCCTTCTTCCTCCGATCTCCCTGATTGTGTCGCTACCAATGTCGCCGCCATTCAAACATTACGTCTTCGTTTAAGACTGCAATCAGCTTGTACGCAAATGGATTCGACTCCTTTCACTATTCAACCCACCACTTTGCAGGTATCTTTAATCACATTATCTTAAACATACGATGACTGATGCCAGCTATTTAGTTGACTATTCCACATGATCCTCGGATCGATCTCGTTCCTACACCACATATGCGTGATCGCATGATCCTGTTTCGAGGCTTGTTTGATCTTGATGAATGTTTTCGATGCATTCTTGCTGATTCAACATTCCATGGTGGAGACCCTGCTGATCCATCCAACTGGCAGTTGCCATGCGAGTTCTTTCAAAAGTTCTGGTTCCTGACAACCGATTATACGCTGCATCGCATCACCAATAAATGGCGTAAGATTCAAGGCTTACAACTACTTCCATCGCCATCATCGCCTTCAGCTCGATCAAGGAGTCAACAGGAACAAAGCAGCTATGCATCGTCGCGTTTCCCGGATGACACCACTACCATCACATCTATCAATCAACAACAACATGCACCGCCCAATGATGATAATGACTTGTTTAGTGCATCACCTATCCAGCTCACAGCTGGCAACAATATACCCGCTCATCGTTCTCCAGCACACCAAAACAGCACAGCGTATACCATGGATTTGTCTCTTGACAACTGGGAGACAACGCTTTCTACAACACTCCAAAATCAAAATAATGGTAAGGGCATACTTAAATGGCTGTATAGCTTATATTGATTGACAAAGCATACTAGATATCATGATGAATGATCACACTTTTGGTGCAGCAGCAACAGAGCCAGTTTAATATTGTGGAAATCGATATCTTTGGTTATCAGCAGTCAACTTGATTATCATGTGATAAGATCAATCCTGTTTTGTCAAACTTGAATACCCCAACGTTGTGTATGGATCATTTTTTCACGTCTCCCCATCAGAGCTGGACTCTCAAATACCTTGCATAAATACTCTTCTTCATGTAAATAAAATCTTTTCCTTCTTAGTGCCAATCTTATGGCTGAATACACTAAATCAAGTCATTGGAATCTCTATAATGTCAACAATTATATTACAAAAAAAGCTCTTAAAATACTAGTATATGTGGGGTATCTATCATCACCGGCTAAAGAAAGCAACCTTATATGCCTTAAGGTAGTCATGTACAGGTCCTTTGTCATTACCCCTGCTCCATCCCAAATTGAAGGCATCATGGATCATCCGCAATAGTAGCTCTTCTCGTGCGGCTTTGCTTTTGGTAAACCGATGATAATCATTGATCGCGTCATGAATGGCTGCTTGAAGTGATGGTACATCAAATGGCTCAAAGAGATAAGCGTTATATTGTTGCTTTGGGCTTTCGGCCATCAGCTCTCCATTGTTGCCATCCGGAACAGCTCGTACAGGTTGTCTCGCATGTGAGGGTCGATCAACAAGGAACTCCTTAAGTCCGCCAGCTCCTGTGGAAATGACAGGTGCACCAAAGAGCAAACCTTCTGCAGCCACGAGGCCAAAGCTCTCAGTAAGACTTGGCACAAATACGAAATCACTGGCAGCACGGCAGAGCACAAGCCATTGATGTTGTTCCTCCTCGGTCGACATGACTGTAACATGACTTGGATACCGTTGCTCAAGGTCTTCCACCCAACGCAAAGGATAATTGTTAGGTTGTCCAATGATCAGTAATTTGGCGTCGCGTTCGGTAAATAGGCGTGCTGCATCATCAAACATTTCAAATCCCTTGTTGTATTGGAATCGACCAACGTATAGAATCACTGGCCTTGTCAAGTCTCGCTCTGAAAGGATACCTTGATCCACCAGGTACCTCTTGGCATGATGTTTGGCATTGGATACATAGTCATCTGGACTGGGGGATAGTTGCCATGTCATGGTTTGGTTATCCTGTTGCCGGTATAGTAATTCTTGGGCATATTGCGGATAAGATGCTCCATGATCGACAAGCTGATCACTGGTAAATGGATCCAATGCACCATAATCAACTCCATTCGTGATGCCAAAGAACCGTCCTTGCTGTGCCTTGCGTAAAATGCTCTCCATAATGAGCTCCTTAAGATAAAAGTCATCTCGTCCTTCCACCATATCAATCGCCATTTGATGACTCACGTATGTCACCACATCAGCATAATCAATCCCCAGACTTGACATAAACATACGTCCTCCTCGTGTATATTGCATCAAGCGTGGATCTGGTGTATCAAGGAACTTTTCCACGTTCTTTTTGCGAATGGTGTATTGTAGTTCATCGAGATAGTCGTGCAAGGTGTACATGATAGCAGGCCGAGTGGGGGTTTCATTGTAGTCCCAAAGCTGTTTCATTGTATACGCATTGGTAGCACCATGAAGATGAACCACATCGACAGCCGAACTCGTTGATTTTGCTTGAAATGTAATAAATTCAGCGACAGCCTTGTTGAAGTATTGATCTTTCCATTCTTGCGGTAAACCATCAGGCGTTGAATAGATTTCCACAATATTATCAGCTCGAAATGCCAGATCAAAAGGGCGGATGCTGCCCGGACCAATAAGATACACCGGAAACGCTTCCGTAGGTTGTACAGAGGCTGTGTCGGCTGTGCTGCTGTTGCTGGTCACCATTCTTAAGCTGGATGCATTCTCAGAAAGCGTTGATGAAAGACTATGCGCCATCTTCCACACTGTAAATTCCACAGGTAATTGATTGCCTCCTTGATTCACGTTGATCACGAGATCTGACACCTTTTCAGTGTCGTATTCATTGTCAAGAAAAGAATAAAATGGCATAACAATCGATACATCCACCTCGCCCGTCCTTTTGAGTGCTGTTGCCATGGCAGTAACCACCGTCCCCATGCCTCCCATCGATGCTGCTCCAAACTCCTTGGTCACGTGATACACCGATAACCGCTTGCCGTCAATGCCGTTTGTTATCAGCTGAGATGCATTGTCGAGTGGTATATATCGAAGGGCTGGATATTCCCGAATATCTATAGAAAAAGAGCACGTGAATAACTCGAGCTATTGTAGATTGGATATGATAAGAGCCTCACCAATGCGAATGGATCCCAACTTGTTACAGATAACTGTGCCAACGACAAATGTTCCCACTAACTGCACAAAGCAGAGTATTGCAATCGCTGCAAAAAGGATATGCCACCATCGCTGTCGTCGATCATGTTTTGAATATGGCTTCTCATCTTGGACAAGTGGCGATCGATGAGGGGAAGCGATCCGAGATTGGCTTGCCGAAAACGATCCCGATGAAGTGCTACTGCCAACGACACGACGCGTGCTATAACCGCTACGTCCGATAGTGAAACTGCTGCCATCGGCCAAATCCTCGGGTGGTGCGACCACCATTGTATATATATGTGTGTGTATGTGCGTGTATAAAGAGAATGCGGGGATTTGTTAGAAGAAGTACCGGAAAGAAAGAAGCCATAACAATGATTACCCTACACCCTACAAATAAATATTGACCATTTGTTCTTTGGAAAAACATGACATAAAGCCAGCCATTCATAATAACTTGAGATGGTCTCAGAGTCATTTCCTGTTTCAAGTCATGCGCGCGTTGAGCGATTGTCGGTATCTATGCCGATATTATAAGGCATTTTACGGTACCACGCACCGCACGCCGGCTCATCGTTACTTCAGGTCCATTCTACTCTCATATTATACGCTCTTATAATGGGACATGCCTTGATTCATTTACAAAAAGCCTGGATCATCATCAATGACAATATTGCTATAATAAAAGTGTACTACTACTTGTAGGGCTCCCCTGAGGTTTATAGTACACTATATCTTTATAATAGGAATCCGAAATCCAGAAGAGGAATACCTCAGCCAATTGCATGTTGGCTTAACGACCACTCTAGTAGGGATTCAAAGTATCAACGCGATCATCACTCTCCAGTGGCTTGGTGTTTTGGCGCTATTGGTAAGAAACGCGTTAACAATGCTTTTAACAACGTTAAACAGGAGCTGGTCGTCAAAGATCCAACAACAAGAAGGTGGTGAATAACCCGATCACAAGACGAGAAGTCAGGGTGGTGGATGTGCAGCCTTGTCATGACGGAGAGACGATACCTATTCTTGTATCAATTACATAGTAAACGTATTGACCTTGTTTGATGATGACGATTCAGTCAAGTTGATGACGACATGGTGTTTGATAAAGTAGCAACAATTCCATCTCGATCACTCAGTGGTGTGTATTTCCGTGTATAAAGCAAAAAACTTATAATAGATAAAGGCGATTATAGAAAGGAGGATATCACATTTATAGTCATCCGCATCTACAAAAGATTAAGGTGGTGTTACACTGTGGTCGAGCGATCTTGTTTTTGAGAGACTCAATCATGCCTGCAAAATTCAGCTTCAAATCCCGAGGTGTGGGAGGACCTTCATGGTTACGGGATTTCGTGAGAGGTGACTCTACTTTAAGGAACCTGCCTTTTCCCTCTCCTCCTCACTACTTTTTCTCTCTTTGTTGCATTATCTTGCCTATTCACCAATATTCCTATCGCATACGTCGCCATGTCCAAGGTTATGGACGACATTGAGCGCACTCCTGACTATATCCAATTCATCAACAATCTCAAGGAGTTCCATGCCAGCAAAGGGTAATTGGCCTGGTTGCCTTTATTGCCATTGAACACTCTCTCTAACGGATTCTTTTGTCTCTAGCACTACCCTTCAAGCTGAACCTATTCTTGGTGGCAAGAAGCTTGATCTCTATAAGATTTTCCAAGCTGTGATCGATGCAGGTGGTTTCGATCAGGTAAAGCCAAATGGAAAGGTATGGCTCATTGGGATCTTGTTTCCTGATTTCACTTGTTGCTAGGTTACCAAGAGCCGTTGCTGGAAACATGTGGGTGATGCATTCAACTTCCCAAGTACATGCACGAATAGCGCTTATATTCTAAAAGGAGTCTATATCCGAAATCTGGTAAGATGAACAAAGCGCCATAAGGAAACAGTGGGAAACTGACTAACTAATCCGTTGCATAGTTGGGCTGGGAAGAAGAGATGGTTTGGGGCAAACACTGGGATCCACCAGAGGAACTTCGTGGTCCGGTAAGTGTGAGAGTATTACAAAAGTATATAGTAGTAATCATTTTGTATTGGTAGAATGCCCACAAAGCATCGACGCTTGCCGGCAAGTCATTCAAGAAAAAGCCCGCGGCTGGTACACGTTCCAAAAGCACCACCACCACAACAACAAAGGCACCACCACATTATACTCCTATCCGGCCTGATCCGAATCCCCGTGAAACGTTCTCCATGGTGAGCGTTGGTCAATCGTTACCCACGTTACGTTCGAGCTTTTCATTCGAGGAGCTTGCTATCAGAAATGAACCCAGCCAGTGTACTATTGCCGAGACGCATCATCAAAGTCATCCATCCACGCACATACATATTATGGAGGAAGATCGTATGGAATGCCTCAGAGGTAGGACCGTCCAAAGAGAGCGTGTCATTGGTGTTTTACACGATCTGATGATCTTTTTTCCCTTTTAGCAAACAAGCTGGATAGCAATATCAAGCAACGTGTATTGCTAGCGATGCAGTCTTCCAACCCAATGGATGTGGATTGGGCTCTCAACTGTATTGTCACCATTTCTTTCGAATGTCCAGAGCAACTGCAACTCGACAACACACCGCTTTTACTTGACTTGTTATTGAAGCGAGGCGATCCATTTCTTTTGGGCCAGCAGGACCGGCCTTCCATCATCAAAATCTTACACATCTTGCGGAATTTCTCCTTCCTTGAAGTCAACGCACGCATACTTGCCTCTGATACCAGGTTACGATCAATGATACAAAGATGTCTGGCACTTGGTGCGTCCAATGATATTGATCTTGGACGACATTGTATCGACGTACTCGAGAATATTGCTTCCTTTATTGAGCTCTCCGGTCCATTTGACGAGCTTATCCCATGTCTTGCCAACCTGCTCAATTCTCAAGAACGCCCACTCTTGATAGGCGCGTTACATGTGTTGACGAGTCTAGCCATGGTGGAGAGTAACCAAGTGTATCTACTATCAGGAGCCATGACTACAGTTGCACGTGCTACTCAATTACTGGTGATTAACGACGAAGAATTGGTGGGCTATGTCATTGAGTACCTTTATCAATATAGTCGCATATCTGCCGACTTCAAACGACAATTGATGACCATCCATTCTGGCGCTGATATTGGCATCCTAGTATCATTGTTGAGTGTCAAAAGCAAGTTCTTTATACCCAAGGTCATTCGTGACCGTGAAGATGGTTCATCCCAGTCAAGTGCATCTCCTCGCAGTGCGTCAGGATCTCCTTTGGGTGTTGCTGAACCTCATGGTGTGGTCCCTTGTATGCCGAATCTTAGCGCTTATCAAGAACTCGATGAGCCATATCGTTGTCTTGGCTGGTATGTAACACACACAGCGATGTTTTTTTTTGCGTTGACTCATTTTTTTCGTATATATAAGGTTGAAGGACAAGTTTGAAGTATCAGCACAAAGTAGCGTATTGTCTTTGGACGACATGTATCTCTTATATGAAATGAGATTTGGCCAGGAAGGAGCATTGAAGATGAAGGACTTTTACACAGTATTGAAAATTGCATTCCCCGAGGCTTCGGCGGCAGACAATTCTCAAAGCGGAATGATCCTCGAAGGAACCCTGGTACGAGGTATCCAGATCAAAATGACGATTCTTCAAGATGGTTAGTATATATGGGCTGGCAAGCAAGGATGATTATATGCTGATATGGTTTTTGGGGTTGTAGGTGCTGAGCTCATGTGTCAATGGACGAATTGTTCACAATCGTTTGAGGATGAGTTACACCTTCAGAGGCACGTTATACAAGAGCATGTCGGTGCACATGAAGCTGATATCAATGGATTCGAGTGTATGTGGACCAATTGTGCCAATACCGTGCACGAGTTTAAGGACAAGGACGAAATGGCTATGCATCTTGGAACTCATTTTGATGATGGACAACAAATCGCGGTACCTGCTTCGAATACCATGAGCAATGGTAATGATGGTGCTACCATGATTGATTATTCTGAACCACAAGGCATTGCATTTGTGGCGGCTCACTTGCTTCGACAACTCTCCAAGGATCCACAAAGCCATCATTACTTCATGCCATACGAAACAGAGCTTTTGGCTATCGCAAGGAGGCAACCCAAAATGGCTCCCCATATTCAATCCATGTTCTCCCATTTCTCTATTGCATCATCTTCTTCATGACTTGATTTATGCCTGTGATATTTCTTTATCTATGTTGTTTCATTGTATACTTTTTTTATCATTACATATGTCTTTTTTCCATGCATATATGCAGACGTTTCTTCCCATCTATGATATTTTGTGCGCAGTATATGTAGAAAATAATAGGAGAAGGCTATCGTTTATAAGCATGCACCATGGTGCTGGGGCCTGTGGCAGGTCTAGAAGTGTAACATGGTAATATATGATTTCAAGTTCAGTCCTCGGTTGTGTGCAACCACTCTTTTTTCCACCTCCATGAGCTCTGTGTTAAGGAGAATCTCGGTCCATTTCAAAATCACATGCATGTTAGAGACAATGTTTACGTCTTTGTTAATGTACTACACCTTCTCGTAATTCGATGGTCGAGTATCAGTGCTTCCATGGGTGGTAGAATTGATCCTGAATTCCTGACAATTTTTGACAGCCGCAGACAATGTGCTACGATAATTACTTGATCGAAACATAAGGAGCATCATCAGATATAGCACGTTCTACAAGAAATTGAGAAAGAATAAGCCAAGATTTGTGGATGATAGCATAGAACAGTAGCAAGGACTGTGAAAGAGAGGCTGAATGACCCGAATGCATAGCTACTTGGTGGGAGAACGCCATGCTGGATCAAATTATCTGTCCTAAATTAAATTTGATCAGGCGCAATAATAAAATAGTTTGATTGTTATAAGGAAGTGTTTCATCCACCTGTGTAATGGGACGATAAGCTGTGCAATGAGCGATGTAAGTTCACCATCATCTTAAAGTAAAGACACGTGTCATGGCAATACGTTGAGCAACGACCCATAATCCATCATTTTCTTGTACAATGAAGGAAGTCTACCTTTGAAAGACAATCTGCATAAACATAACACTTTCCAATGAATGAATCGTTTTGAATTTGCATGCATGAAGATATTGAATATAGCATGTCATTCTTGCATGTGGGATAGGATCCAGCTGATGTACGGATGCTTTGTGATACATGGCCTTTTCATCCCGAGCCGATATGTACTCTACACAGTATCATGGGCACACAGATGGTAATAAAGCTGCACTAGCTCGTTTTCTCTTTTTAACACGCTTCCCTTTTAAGCTTTACTGTTTTTACTCGTTCTCTCTCTCTCTTTTTCTCTCTTTCTCTCTTTTATTCAACGTTGTGTATTTGATAACTATATTCTATCTACGGTGTCGATATGCCCAGGAACCTTGTCATAAACACCCAGGTCGACCGCAACAATCCTCGTGTCTCCGATTGGCAGCCATCTCCCACAGTGAGCACAGCTTTACAATCAGAACGCAATGCTTCAGGTCATCTCTTCAAACAGCAAAACAACAGCATGTTGATTGAGGAAGTCGAGGAAGAGGAAGAGGAGGAAGATTCTGACGATATCATTGAGGAGGAGGAGGAAGAAGACGACGATGAAGATGACCTTGATGAAGCCGATGACTCGGAATACACTTCTTCTCCTAGTATTCCTGACGAGAATATCAACTTTGATATGGTTTACGCGTTACATACGTTTGTGGCTACGGTGGAAGGGCAGGCTACGGTGTACAAAGGCGATGCATTGACGCTGTTGGATGATTCTAATTCGTATTGGTGGCTCGTCAGTGTTATCAAGACATCTGAAGTGGGTTATATTCCGGCAGAGAACATCGAGGTAGAGATAAAAGGGAAAATGGTGAAGGAAATGAATGGGATATTGACAACAAGAATAGACACCATTTGAACGTTTGGCACGTCTCAACAAGCATCGGAACACAGATGTAAGTTTTATGATAATGATACTGAAGATGTACGTATATATTAACATGCATAATGCATCATGCAGCTGACATCCTTGGATCAAGCGACACATTATATTCAAAAGGAGGAGAAAAAGAAGACCACCAAGAAACGCAGAGTGACCATGTGCAAAGATCTCAGTGTGCAAGCACAAATCATTTTGATTGGTGATGATGAGGAGCAAGAAGTTGGTGAAGCATACGAAGAATGGCAAGAGGATATGCAGGATGATTGTTCAGAAGCCAGTGATATTGAAGAAAGTGACAATGAAACCGATCAATCCCAAGAAATCATTGAATCTTCTTCTGCTAAACAATCACCAACACCCTCACCTGTTTCGCAACCACAACAACCCGAGAAACCAATACAACCACAACCATCACAATCATTACAACCATCACCACAGCAACAACAACAACAACAACAACAACCCATCGTTCAACCACAACCATCCGTCAGTTACAATGGTACTCCATCTTCTCCACGAATAGACGACAAACGATCAAGCACATTTTGGAATATATTCTCGCGTGGCAAAAAGGAACCCACAAAACCAATTCAAACCAGCTCTTCTAATGAGGATGCGGATGGTCGATCAATCTCCTCTGTCAGCTCTTCTATTCTTATGGATGATAAGACACCTCGGGCTGCAAATGGTCAAGCTCAACTCAAGGTGCTGCGCGTGTTTGCTGGAAATATCAATGTTGGTGCAATGTATCATTCGATGCTTGTGGACGACAATACCAGTGCCGAGCAATTACTCATCCAAGCTATGGAGCGTTTTCATATTGCCCAAATCGAGAACAAGACAGCTGGACGTACCTCACGTGCAATCACTCCAACAAATGGTAGTGGTGTCGAGTACTATTTGACAGTGAAATCCATGAATGGAGGTAGGTACTATAAACCCACTTGATGTAATGCTCAAAGCTAAATACCTGTTTGCTTGATAGATGAAATCATTATGGCACCACAAGACAAGCCATTGGCAATTTTCCAAACACTCACTACTCATTTGACTACACCAATGCCATCATTGACGCATGTTAAACAACTTTCACAGAAGGATACACGACCTACATCACAACAGCAGCAACAACAGCAGCAGCAACAGCAATCATCACGTCATGGCAAAGACCCAGCTGTCGGATTTTATTTGCATAAACGAATCAGGCGGATTAATGAGCGAGAAGGCCAAGTTTATATCAAAGTTTCCCATTATACGAATACCACCAGCACCAAAGATAGCAATCTATCATCGACGTTCTCCAAAAACTTGCGGAAAAAGAAAAAGGATACACCACATGAACGAATCGACAAACTGATTGCAGTCTCTGCAAGCGCCTCCATTGCCGAATTGACAACAATTGCACTTGACAAGTTCCACATGAGTCATCACAGCGAGCATGATCGGTATAGAATGACCGTATCTACGCAACCAGGTAATGCATTCCTTATAGAAAAGCAAACAACGTATACTCATCCACGATATATAGATAAGCTGCTTAATCCATCCAATCGCTTGATCGAGATCCTACACGACGATACACCGAGAGAGGCCGGAGAAAAAGTATTCATTTTACGAAAGACAGGCACACAACCCACATCACGTTCTGCTGCATCACTCCCACCACGATCAAGTACCAGCAAAGTGTCACCAGAAAAGATATCTCGATTGAAACGTCCACCGTTATCGATTCCTCAGCTTGATACCAAGACAAAAGACATTGTACGGCGCGTTGATGCAGTATTAAAGACATGTTCGAAGGATAAGAAATTGGGTATCGCCAACACCAGCGGTATAGCCGTATCAAGGAATTTGGATGCAGGGGTTGATGTGATTCTTTTACACGGCACATTACGAACACGGCCTCTTCCAAAGAATCAAATCGAATATGCATTGATGACCAACAACAGCATTGTGGTGGCGAGAAAAGTGATCCATCAGCCATCCAAGCAGTTATTCAGCGCCAATTTGAAAAATGTGACCGAGCAGGATCTCGACATTCTTGTACGATATGCAACAGCGCACTTGGACGTACATGATCAAAAATCAGGTCGTAAGCCAGTATCCTCTGTGAATGGATCTCTTTCTTTGGATATATTGGATTCATCGGCGGATCAGGTATCGAGCCTTGGTGACTTGGAAAAGGTAAAAAGGATAGAGAGAACGCGTTATGATCATAGCTAACGGTGATAATGGTATATAGGAGTTTCAACGGATCATTGCGTCTCACACCTTTTAGTACACCACATAACAGCAATTATCATTCATAATCAAACATTTGTAAAAAGAAACACATTGATGTATTATTTATACCTTTTTCAAGACATTGGGTCATTGGCATACACTATATCTATATTTCTTACTATTAAACATCCAAGAGATTTATACACATAAGGTACATCCCTGAAGAATGTGGGTGTGGTATAATATAGATGTAAGTCCGCACAATGTTCCCGACAGGCAACACCATGGAGACGGAGATGTTTGGCGTAAAGGAGAAGTGCTAAGATATTAGAGCAGTGAGGGATGTTTGAAAGAACAAAGGAAGGAACAATGGATTATTGATCCTTCTACGGGGATGATGATGATGGAAAAAGGAGCAAGGATCCATGGTGAGGTTCTGGTTCCTGTAATATAAGCAGATTTCTCACGATGAGTATTTATGTAAGCGACTATCCCTCAGCTATATATTATCCCGCTCTATCCTTGATTGACGCTAGTACTTTCCACACGTCCACATAACACACACAATCCATATGGCTGACGAAGTACCGAAAGCATTTATAGTTCCCAACTCCCAAAAGCCGGGTCAAAGTGGTAAGGATCATATGAAATTTCCTGTGTAATCCTATCAACTCTAATTTGCATGAAAGCTGTCTATCGAGGCAACCAAGAGCTTATTCCTTCTTTCTCGCCCAAAGTCAAGAATCTTTATGATGTCTTTCGTGCAGGTAACTGAAAATGGTCTTTGTTGTTGATACACCCATAATAACCCCTTGTCTTTGTAAGGATACGACAAGTCGTCTGATCAGCCATGCCTTGGTCATCGCCCGATCGTGAATGGCGCACTTGCTGATCACTATGAATGGCAGACATACGAGCAAGTCGATAAACGCATCCAGAACTTTGGCAGTGGTCTACAATCTTTTGTTCGTGATCAACTGGGAATCATGCAACCTGGCCCTATTCCTCTTGGCGTGTGGTCTGTAAACCGACCTGAGTGGCATATTGCAGATTGGGCATGTTCTATCTCTGGCTTCTTTGTGGTTGCGCTCTATGATACCTTAGGACCTGATGTCGTCGAGTACATTATCGACCATGCTGAAATTGAGACAGTGTTATGCACCAAAAATCACGTGGTGGATTTGATCAAGCAACGTTCCAAATTGCCTAATCTCAAGGGCATTATATCAATCGACCCCTTGGATACCCCTGAAGATGAAGCCTTGCGTGCCTGGTCAGCCGAAAAGAACCTGGTCCTGGTCGATTATGCAGAAATCGAATTACGTGGGCAAGAAAAGCCAATGGCACCAAAGCCAGCTGGACCTGATGATCTTGCCTGTATTATGTACACGAGCGGCACCACAGGCAAACCCAAGGGTGTCATGTTGACGCATGCCAACTTTGTCGCTGCAGTTACTGGTATTCTCACTAGAACAACAAGTGATAACACCGACACTGGTATCTCGTATCTTCCTTTGGGTAAGTGATGATTATGCATCTATTTCGGTATTTGATTGTCCTTGAATTAACTTTTTAACGCTCGTTTATTAGCACACATTTATGGAAGATTGATTGATTGTTCATGCATGGCAGTGGGTGCACGTATTGGATTTTTCAGCGGTTCTATTGACACACTCTTGGAGGATATGCAAATCCTTAAGCCAACCATCTTCAGTGCTGTACCACGCCTACTGAACAGGATCTATGGCAAGATTATGCAAGCTACAGTACAAGCACCAGGCTTCAAAGGCGTACTTTTCAGTAAGGCTGTTGAGATGAAAATGGAGCATCTTTTGCAAGACGGTGTGGTCGAGCATCCTGTACTCGATCGACTCTTATTCAACAAGGTGCGCCAGGTCCTTGGCGGCAATGTGCGTTTTATTACCAGTGGATCAGCACCCCTCGGAAAAGATGTTATGCAATTCTTACGTGTAGTATTATGCTGCGATATTCGAGAAGGTTTTGGTGCAACCGAAACGTGCAGTTCGGCGAGTGTACAAGTGAAAGGAGATAAACGGGCAGGCAACATTGGTATCCCGATGGATTGTAACGAGTTCAAGCTGGTGGATGTTCCTGAAATGGATTACAAGTCGACTGACAAGCCTTATCCCCGAGGTGAACTATGTGTGCGTGGATACAACATCAGCCAAGGCTATTATAAGGATGAAGCCAAAACCAAGGAGGCATTTGATGAGGATGGCTTTTATCACACGGTATGTATTCATTGTTGTTGTATCGTCCATATAGCTTCACGTTATGCTGACATGATGTTATACAGGGCGATATTGCAATGGTTGACGAGACAGGTTCTTTTGTCATTGTCGATCGCAAAAAGAATATCTTCAAGCTTGCACAAGGCGAATACGTGGCACCTGAAAAGATTGAAAATATTTACTCCAAGGATACGTTGGTCGCCCAAATATTTGTCCATGGTGACTCACTGCAAAATTCGCTTGTGGGCATTATAGTACCTGATCCAGAAGAGCTTGCTCAACTTGTCAAGGTGGCGCTTCCCGATTTGGCTGGTGTAAGACATCAGGAATTATGCCGTAATCCACGTGTGAACGAAGCTGTTTTGAAGCGCATGACGGATGTGGGAAAGACAGCAGAACTGCGTGGATTTGAATTTGTCAAAGCCATCTATCTCGAGTCTCAACCATTTACTATGGAAAGCAACTTGCTAACACCTACTTTGAAATTGAAGCGTGCCGAAGCAAGAAAATTCTACGATGCACAAATCAATGAGCTATATCAGCATCTCGCCAACGCAACACCAGTCGCACGATTGTAGAATTTTCCTTGCATCATCATCCGCAAGTCGTAGACATCATCCCAAACCGTATAATAAAATAACTTTCATCCACATTATGAAAGGGAACGTGTGTTCCAATGCCTAACCATGAAAAAGGGGATGTAAGTTATACTATCGAAGACAGTCTTTGTTCGAGACACAATGAATCGATCAGACCACCCCCCTTTTTCCTTTGTCAAAGCGTTCATCCACAAGTGGATATAACCTGCATTTTCTATATCATAAATTCTTGTATAATACCATGCATCACGTGCCCACACACGAAAGGTCCAGCTCATTCAGAAGATCTCTCGCAGCATAGAAAATGAGAAATAGATGTCGTATTCGCTAAAGTAACTCTTTAATCCAACGTCATTCACAGGAGGTATATTGAAAGGTACAGCGAATTGCTCCAATGGGAGATACAATGACTTGAGACTTTCTATCCTTTAAATGTAGATTGTGCAAAGGCAAATGTGAGGGGCGTATTATATATGCACGGTTGTACATGGTTGACAGGTTGCACAAAGGATACTGATAATAGCTGTCATGGAATAGCCTGTGAAGTATTTGGATGTACCAATCGTTCAGGATGATAGCATGGAGCACAATAACCAAGTTGACAATGAAGACATAAGAACAAAAGCTCTTTTCCCATGCACGGTACATATCCATTCCTTCCACTCCATCTTCCCATATTCATACCATATCCATTTCCATAGCAATTTAAATGTATAAAAGCAAGTTGCTACACGTAAATAAAGCTCTATATGTATACTAGTGGGCTGCTGTTCACGTGGAAAAGGCTGAAGGCAGGTTGCTGCAGGTAACTTGCGACAATGGAGTAAAAGACCCTGTTAACAGCAACGGCTGTAACGTTTGGTGAAGTGCGTGCAAGAGCGTGTGTTGTAGTAGAGTGACAAGGTTGCTGCAATTAGCTTGAAACAATGGAATAAAGACCTCGCTGATGACAACTACTGTTACGATTGGTTGTGGCAGAAGTGTACAAGGGAACGTGCAGTGTCAAGGAATGCAGTTGTTGCTGTAGCGGGGAGTACACGCCCTGGAACTTGCCATTCAGTCAAAGGAAAACGGATCAAGACAGTTGTAGGATTGACATGATGGGGTGAAGCAGGACAGTCGTTCGCAGGTTGTAGTTGTATTTGAATGCATCAACAGCTGAGAATGGGAAGAAGAGGGAAATAAAGTGAGAGTGGAAGAGATGGAAATTAAATCTGTCAGGCAGTCAGACATATCCATATACACTGATATCAATGCATGATATTAGGATTGCCTGTCTAGAACTTGAAACTTTCACACAATATGCTCTAGGATATGCTGAACAACTTTGTATTATAAAAGAACCCATGCTTCATTTGAAAATTTCGAAAGGGAGAGCATAATGTGGGGTTTACTATGATGGGCGGAAATTGGGAAAGCGCCGGATTTATGAAAAAGTCATTTAGTATGTATTTTCTTGGGATTCCCCGTCTCACACTTGAAACTTGGTCAGAAGGTACTTTCGCACATGCCGATCAACTTCATTCATTTAAAAACCGCATGGCTCATTATGAACATTTTGAATGCCGGCTAGCCCAAATGTAGCAGAGACGAAGAGAAAAGTAGTGTCGGCGCTCCTGTTCCCCGAGATTGCCCACCTCGAACCTGAAACTTGCACACATCACCCTTTCGACCACGCCGAGCAATTTCGTTCCCATAAAGACCCCAGAGTTCATTATGAAAACCCTTGAATGTGGGAGAGACGATGAATGGATGGTAACATAAATAGGGCGTGCGGCGGTGCGCGCCGATATTGCCCATGGCGACCTCGAAACTTGGTCAGGAGGTGCTCTCGGTCACGCTGATCAACTTTGGTCTCATAACGACGCTACACTTCATTATTACAATTTGAAGAAACAGGCACTTTTACGTTTTACATATGCTAAAACCATGATGCTATATGGCAAGTGGTGTTGTTCATTGTAAAGTATCATGCAAATGAGCTGTGTTACACAAGCACGCCCCTGCGCACTTTCCACTCTATCAGGGTCAAGCTACTTGACAATCAACAAAGACCACTTTACATATGCCATCATGATTATATCATAGTAGAAACATAAAGGTGTCTGTATCTTTAAACTTTACAATGAAACGTGGGGTGTTCAATCGAACAAAGTTGCTCGTCGGGGTGAAGCGCACCTTGGGTGCAAGTTTCACGATCATCCTCGCCGATCCTAGATTTCGCAATGTCACCACCAGCCAAAGTGGAATGAGGTCGACCTCTCGAATTTTTTTTTCGACTTTGGCTGGTGGTGACATTGCGAAATCTAGGATCGCCGAGGATGATCGTGAAACTTGCACCCAAGGTGCGCTTCACCCCGACGAGCAACTTTGTTCGATTGAAGATCCCACGTTTCATTGTGAAGTTTAGAGATACAGGTATCTTTATGTTTTTACATATGCTGTAACCATAATGCTATATGGTAGGTGGTGTTTGTTCATTGTCAAGTAGCTAGATCCCAATAGAGCCAAAGATGCAGAGAGGCGTGTTTGTGTACCTGAGCTAAAAAGTCAGCACTTCAGGCACAATGCATGGCAAGTACGCAAACGTCATTTCCAATGCATACATTGGCAGCTATCATGTACTTTTTCTCATTCCCAGTTTTTCCCCAATCCATTTGATGGGAACGATGAAGCAGCTCCAGACATTCATCTCCATCATTCAACTTTCTTGATCCGAGCTGGTTTGACCGAGTTACGCTCAAGCAAAGAGCATATCAGCCCATGTATGCAGCATGCACTATCTACCTCAACTGATGTCTCTTTGTTTGAGCGTAACTCGGTCAATTCAGCTCGGATCAAGAAAGTTGAATGATGGAGATGAATGTCTGGAGCAGGTGCATCGTTCCCATCAAGTGGGTTGGGCAAAAGCTGCGAAGCGGAAAAAGTGCAGGTTAGCTGCCAATGTATGACTGGCACTGAATCGTCCATTAACGATGCCCTTTCTGTTCACACAAACACGCCGCTCTGCATCTTTGTCCCTAATATGAGCGAAGCGATTGACAATGAACAAAGACACCTAAGATATAGGATCACGCTTACAGCATATGTAAAACATAAAGGTGCATGTATGTATCTCTAAACTTTGCAACGACAAAAGAACAAAAGCACCTCGACACGCTGATGTAAACGATCCAATCTCGCTTTCCAACCTTCCATTTTCTATTCCCCTTTCAATCCAGAAATGAAGCAAGTGATTCACATCATGCGCATATGAATGTACGATGCACTTTACTTAAAATATATTATATTGAATTCAATGAAATATGTAGTCGAAGAATAGCACATGGTAGCGTGGATATTTATCGAGTAAGTATGATAAAGGAACAGTATTGTAAATGAAATACTATACGGGTGGTCTACATAAAGCCGTAAGGATAATTGTGTCATTCTATTCTTAGTTGCTGCCGCCATAAGCATCTTGATCCATGATTGTAAAGCAGATGCTGCATGAATTGACTTGAGTATTCCAATAGCGTCCATGACTGTAAAGCACCTTTCGTCAAAATATAATCCACTTCGTCAATCTCGTCCAATCCATCGGCATCCTCAGCCGTATCCACGTGATCGTTACGCCAAGTAACCAAAGCAACAAGGATATCTCATCACTGCACTTGATTCCATCCACCCATCAAATCCAATATGTTGGTTAAAGATAGCCATGTAATTGCTGCTGATATGCTCCCTTTTCCATCTGGCTGTCGGTCTATCACATTCTTGGTCTTCCATCGTAGCCCAACCAGGTGAAGATTGCTTGTATTGCAGTGAGTTCGATAGCTGATATGGGAGCCCATTCACTCGAATTCGTATGTATCAAAGCAAGTTGCTGCAAGTAACTTGGGTCATGGGAGTAAAGACTTTGCTAATAGCAACTGCTTGTACGTTTGGTCGCGCATAGAAGTTTGCAAGCGCGTATGTTGTAGTAGAGTAACAAGGCTGTGAACGCTGTTCGAGACAATGAAGTAAAGAGCTTGCTAATAGCAACTGCTGTAATGAGGCTGCTACGTTTGATGGTGGCAGAAGAGTGTGCAAGGGAACGTGCAGTGTCAAGGAATGCGGGTGTTGCTGTAGCGGGGAGTACACGCCCTGGAACTTGCCATTCAGTCAAAGACAACCAGATCAAGGCAGTTGCAGAATCGACATGATGGGTTGAAGCAGGACAATCGTTCGCAGCTTGTAGTTGTACTTGAATGCATCAACAGTTGAGAATGGGAAGAAGAGGGAAAGAAAGTGAGTGGAAGAGGTGGAAATTAAATCTGTCAGGCAGTCAGACATATCCATATACACTGATATCAATGCATGATATTGGGGATTGCCTGTATCGAACCTGAAACTTGCACACAATATGCTCCAGGACATGCTGAACAACTTTGTATTAATAAAGAACCCACACTTCATTCAAAGATTTTGAATCGGAGGGTATAATGTGGGGTTTACTATGGGCGGTCGGAAATGGGGTACGCGCCGGATTCATTGAAATGTCATTTAGTATGAATTACCTTGGGATTGCCCATTTTGAACTTGAAACTTGGTAAGAAGGTTCGCTGAATCATGCTGATCAACTCCATTCATTAAAAAACCGCATACTTCATTATGGTATTTTATGAATCGGCCGATCCAAATATAAGACGGATGGAACGCAAGTAGGGTACATAGTGCACACCCCCGCTACTGTCCACCTCTATCGTCAAACTTGGTCAGGGCCGTGGGCTTCGACATGCTGATCACCTCCATTCATATTAAAGTCGCAGGCTTCATTGTGAGAATTAAAATGGGGGCGTCCGACAATGAACGGATTGGTATAATAATATATGTAGGTGGACTGCCCATAACCTTGAGGTTGCTCATCTCGAACCTGAAAGTTTCACACAAGATGCTCTTGTACATGCTGGTCAACTTTGTCATAATGAAGACCTCACGCTTCATTTGAAAATTTTGAATGGAAGGGTGTAATGGGTAATTGACTAAGGGTGTAATGGGTAATTGACTAAGGGTGTAATGGGTAATTGACTAAGGGTGTAATGGGTAATTGACTAAGGGTGTAATGGGTAATTGACAATGAAGGATGGAAATTCCGCACCCGCCCAAATTCATGAAATGTCATCTACTATGCATTACCTTGAGATTCCCCATCTTGAACTTGAAACTTGGTAAGAAGGTTCTCTGAGTCATGCTGATCAACTCTATTCATATAAAATCACACGCTTCATTATGACAATTTGGAATGGGAGCCTCCAATGTAGGAGAGACGATGGATGGTCGGGAACGTAAGTAGGGTGGATGGCCGATGACCCCCCGACATTGCCCACCTCGACCCTGAAACTTTCACACAAGGTGCTGTCAACTTTGTTCTCATATAAAGACCCCACACTTCATTATGAGATTTTTGAATGGGAGGATGAAATGTAGGAGAGACAGGCGATATTTCTTTGTTTGAGCGTTGCTCAGTCAAATTCTCTTGGATCAAAATAGTTGAAGGATGAGAATGATGGGCAGAAGCAGGAGAATATTGAAATGTAGTACAAATGATATCTTAAACAATTTCGAATTGATGCATCCGTTTTATTTGAATAGGATAGGTGAAACAAGATCATGACTACCACGCTATAATACAAGCAAACCATATTGCAGCCAACTGGGATTGAATCAAGCATCATTAGGCATATCCGAGTAGCTGGCTTCAGGTCCATTTTCAATCCTTGTGAGGGATAAAGATGCGTTGTTGATAGTACTGTAATTCTGCAATGCTCTCCTTGATGTCGTCGAGTGCTCGGTGGGTGTTTTTCTTCACAACGCCAGCAGCAATATCTGGATACCATCTTCTTGCCAGTTCCTTGATTGTGCTCACGTCTATTGTGATTCAGTATTGCAGCGACACGTGTTATCAACATGCGGTATTTACCAACGATACGATAATGAAGGTAGTTTACAACATCGGGCATCTCCTTCTCCAAGAAACGCTTGTCAGCATGAACTGAATTTCCTGCCAATGGAGCATCTCCAGGGTTGATATGTTTCTTGAGGAAGTCAAGCACTTGCGTTTGTGCATCAGCAGTTGACACCTTGGAATCCAAGACAGCTTGTGTCAATCCCGACTAGTAACAACAGTGTAAGCTTGTGATCCAAGTTGTTTGTCATCATCCACTTACTGCCCCATGATGCTCCTTACACCAATCTATCATAAATGTATGTGTAAGTTTAATAAGGTTGGTGATCATTGACGTATCATCATTACCATTCATGCTATCCATCACTTCGCTTGGTTGGTGAATGATCAGCTCTGGCCCCTATGAAAACCCATATAAGCTACCATAGATCATAGTACTGGTTTCCCATATGTTTACCTCTGCCACCACGTTTAAATCGCCATCAGTGATAAGTACAGCGATCTCGATCAAGTGGTCTTTTGTTAGATCGAGACCTGTCATCTATTTAGGAAGTTTTAGAAGTGTATATACACTCACCATGGACGCTTCAGCATTACCTCGCAGTCGATCCATACAAGAGGATTCTTCACCATAGTGCTCGAGAATCTCAAATGCCTGAGAGAACGCGTAAAAGAATGGAGCATAAATTCGTCTCGCGGAAGTAGAAAAGACCCATGTCAAGATTTTTGCATTGGCATAAATGAGCCGCGTACCTGTCTGTCTAGACCGCAGATCTACATGCAGATCGTTGTGTGAGCTTCAAATGCGTTGTTTAGCATGATAATGAATGAAACAATGACACACTTTTCCCCACTTCCCCCAATTCATGGCCCCATCCGTGTATAGAGTCCTCTGATATCCAACATGCATTACCACCTAATTATCCTTGTTCTCAAAATGTTTGTATGTAATAAGCCTATTTTGGAACAGAGATTGTAAGGCATCCCAAACCATATAAGCTGATCAACAATTAAGCACGTTAACGAAAACGAGTGGCATTTAAAATGGTGGTTGTTTAATTAAGAGAGAACACGTCTTGTTATCTAGTAGACACGGGCGAAAGGAGGAACAGGCTTGCACTCATTCTCATCAAGGGTGTTGGCTTCAACGGATCGGTAAGTAAGCTTGACTTCACCAGTCTCTTGATCTTGGTATGAAAGAGTGTGCTTCATCCAGTTCTCATCATCACGTTCCTTGAAGTCTATAATACACACACGCATGCTGTTAATGACTCGTTCCAATAAACGCTATGTATAATATTGGTAGTTACCATCACGAGCATGAGCACCACGGGACTCAGTGCGAACGGAAGCAGCGTGCATGGTTTGAGCGGCACAAGTCAACAAGTTTTGAAGTTCGAGGGTCTCGGTCAAATCAGTGTTCCAGATCATACCACGGTCAGAGACCTTGACATCAGAGAAGGATTTGAATACTTCATCAATCTTCTTGACACCTATGTCAAATGTCAATAAAACCGTATCATCCGTCATTTATATCACACATACCTTGATCCAAAGTCTCCTGAGTACGGAAGACAGCAGCATCAGCCTGCATCACCTTTTGCATAGCAAGACGGATCTCAGAGGTACGCTTGCTACCATCAGCATTTCTTAACTTGTCAAGGTTGGCGATGGTGTCAGCACCTGCATCAGCAGCGAATGGCTTGAGAGGAGTACCGGGTTCAAGAGTTTCGGCAATGTGGTGAGCAACGGCACGACCAAAGACGACAATGTCCAAAAGTGAGTTGGCACCAAGGCGGTTAGCACCGTGGACGGATACACAAGCAGCTTCACCAGCAGCGTACAATCCTGGAACAACAACATCTTCACCCTTTTCATTTTGACGGATGACTTCACCGGTGTAACGAGTAGGGATACCACCCATGTTGTAATGGACAGTGGGCAACACAGGAATAGGTTCCTTGGTAACATCAACACCAGCGAAAATGGCAGCGGTTTCAGAGATACCGGGAAGACGTTCATGAAGGACTTCGGCAGGCAAGTGATGCAATTGCAAGTAAATGTGATCCTTTTCTTCACCGACACCACGGCCTTCCTTGATTTCAAGAGTCATGGCACGAGAGACAACATCACGTGATGCAAGATCCTTAGCAGTAGGTGCATAACGCTCCATGAAACGTTCACCAGCAGAGTTGATCAAGATACCACCTTCACCACGAGAACCTTCAGTAATCAAACAACCAGCACCATAGATACCGGTAGGATGGAATTGGACGAATTCAAGATCTTGCAAAGGAAGACCAGCACGAGCAACCATGGCGTTACCATCACCGGTACAAGTGTGAGCAGAAGTGCATGAGAAGTAGGCACGACCATAACCACCAGTAGCAAGGACGGTCTTGTGGGAGCGGAAACGATGAATAGTACCATCCTCCATGTTGAGAGCAACCACACCCTTACATTCACCATCTTCCATGATCAAATCCAAAGCAAAGTATTCGATGAAGTAGTTGGTGTTGTGGCGCAAAGATTGACCGTAGAGAGTGTGAAGAATGGCGTGACCAGTACGATCAGCGACAGCAGCACAACGATAAGCTTGACCACCCTTGCCGAACTTTAAGCTTTGACCACCAAAGGCACGTTGGTAAATCTTCCCTTCTTCGGTACGAGAGAAAGGCACACCATAGTTTTCCAATTCGACGACGGTGTGAGGAGCTTCACGACACATGTAATGGATGGCATCTTGATCACCAAGCCAATCGGAACCCTTTACAGTATCATACATGTGCCATCTCCAATCGTCCTCAGTCATGTTGCCCAATGCTGCATTGATACCACCCTAAAAGAGGTAATCAGTATTACACGAACTCCTCCATATCTCTCTACCAGTAATTCTTACCTGAGCAGCCACAGTGTGAGAACGGGTGGGGAACAACTTGGTGATACATGCAGTATTCAAACCAGCTTCAGCAAGACCAAAAGCAGCACGAAGACCAGCACCACCAGCACCAACAACAACAGCATCGTATTCGTGATCAATGACAGGGTATTTGCTGGCAATAGATCCCTATGATAACCATTAATATATAATGTCCTATACACGCACAAACACGATTCAACTTACGGAAGCTTCCTTGGCACGAAGAGGGTTGGTGGCCATCACTTGCATTGCGGGCTTGGAATAGTGGAGACCACGAGCAGCCATGCGACCCGTAGAAGAACCTGAGAAGACAACAAGGCACACAATGCGTTAGTAGCTTGACATTACAAGAAGGGGGGGAGGGTTGAACAAGTCGATTGGTTGCTGACGTACGAGTGGCGCGTGTCTATAAACATAAATGAGAGTGGTGGTTAGTGGACCAGGTCAATAAGAATCTCCCAAGCCGTTGTACTTACTGCTGAATGGGATGCGGACTGCAATAGTTTCAACATGTTGATATATATGTAATATGCCCAATGAGTAGAAAAGAGAAGAGTGGGGGGAGTAGGGCGTAATAAGTGAGAGTGAGAGAGTGTTTGTGTGGAGAAAGAAAGGGCTGAACAGTCGTGTTTGAAGCTCACAAATGTTTTTGCCGGATTGCTCTCCGGAATAAGGCGATGCCGCTGTAGATGTGTATTATAAAATTCGCTCCACAGGCACAGTGGAGACAAAAAATCACATGCATGGGTCCGTTTCCCGTTGTCCATGTTCCCAAGACTTGATAATGTCCCTTATCTCTTTTTACTTTGTTGCACAAAAATCTATATACAGCTATTACACATACACACTGATGTCGTCACAGTTATTCATGCCAAAATATGTATATATATATATATCATCCCTTTATACATGCGCATGTGTGCTGTGTGTGCGTGTCCTTGGAAACGCAAAGGAAGAATGAGATGTCAATAGCCAATCAAATAAACTCGTTTCATCATTGGTAGATCTTTTTGATTTACCTTTTACGCTTTCCAAGTAGTACAGCACACCAAATGATGATGATGATCATTGTCATTGGCTAAACAAGCCTTGCCATTCACCTTGAGTGGATTGTAATTCACGTTCCAATATCTTGACTTTGCGTTCCAATTGAACCACCTTGGCTGTAAGGTCATCATAGGCTGTGCGAACTTCCTTTTTGGCGTCATCCTCCTGGGAATCAGGTGATCCAGCGCTCACATAAGCGTCTCGTAGCGAAGTCAACACCACATTGATAGTAGCACATTCATCTCGCAGGAAATCAAGCTCATTTTCCAAAGCGGCAATTGCCCGCTGTGTTTGACGTGGCCTAGGCCTGGGTGTAGCGGGTGATGATGGTGTTGGTGTTGGTGGTGGTGGTGGAGGACTACTACTACTTGATGATTGGCTATTATCATCCATGAGCATGAACAGATGCTGAGGAGACAAAGATGGGGATGCAATATAAGAAGATGGTAAAGAAGAAAAGGCCATTACGCGTTAGTATGCAACGCGTGGTTTAGTTTTATATGCCAAGAATACCCATAGCAACGGATCTGTGTGCATGTATGGAGATATGGGAAGGGGCGAATCGCCGGAAGAGTTTAAAAGCGTCTCGTAACATTACAGTGTACAGCAACGTCAAGTGCTCTTGTATATATGCGTGTATGCAAGTATGTGTGTGGGTGTGCAAACGTGCGTTTATAGCGGAACCCGTGGGCGAACAAGGTTTACTTTGAACAATTTCATTGGAAGACAGGGCATGTCAACGGTAGAATAAACTTTTCCTGCGTTTGCCTGATCAGGCGGCATGGCCGGCGGCGGCGAAAGTTGCAGCAAACCCGTATGAAGCATCCCAAATGCATCAACTGAAATGAGTATAGCTTGCTTATCCTTGGTTGTGAGAGAAAACTTAGATGCGTGGTGCACCACGATGATACACAACAACACCACGATGATGATGAAGATGTGTGCATTTCTATATGCAATGTACGCTTACATCAAAGGCGGTCCCTGGTGCATCAAAGTTGTGTGTAAAGTAACTTTTGCCTTGTTCAGCGAAATAACCGATTTACTTGAAAGCAGCACCATCCTGTAATGTTCTTTTGTGACACGGAAAAGTCTCAATCATGTGGTGCCCGCCTTTCTTTGTCTCACATGCAGCCATTATGCAAACACGCTTTACGGATTCGCTTTGTTGGGATCATTCATTCATTGTCTATGCTGCCTATTACTCTCCATATTTGTCCATTTGAGAACATAGAAGAACATTAGATAAACACAGGGTTCTTTGTTTTCCTTGATGGTGATGGTGACACAGATCGTGTCATTGTAATCTTGATCAAACCCAGTTTCCAAGGTGCTCTACTTGTTCCAAAAACTCTATTACGTTTATTCATATTTATTGGGTGCGATGTAATACATATGGCAACCTGTGCCAAAAGTCTAAGAGCGATGGGGAGCAAACTTTTTGATGGCTGCAATCAGCTCGGGAAGACGTAATGGCTTGGTTACATATTCATCCTAAAAAAGAGAAAAAAAATGTGTGAGACATGGTGAAGCCACATTATAATACACAGCCATGATCAATCTTACCATTCCAGCGTCCAAGCACTTTTCACGGTCTCCAATCATTGCGTGTGCTGTCAATGCGATAATGGGTATACGAGAATGGGTTCCGGATTCGTGTTCGATATGGCGGATAAGCTGAGTGGCTTCAAATCCACCCATCACAGGCATCTGCACATCCATCAATATCATATCGAAGGATTGCGTTTCAAATGCCTCCACTGCAAGCTTGCCGTTTGATACAATCTTGACGTTGTGTCCAACCTTTTGAAGGATACGTAATGCGAGCTTTTGATTGACGACATTGTCTTCTGCCAGCAGAATCCGTAAAGGTGCAATCTTTCCAGAGTCACTTGGCAATGCGACATGGCTTTCGAGTGCTGGTAATAAAGCATCCAATAACTCGGGAAGGTTGCGTGGCGAATTGATGTAGGCGGTGATACCAAGATCGATGCATAATTTCATATTAAGGCGATGTACTTCAGGTGAAATGAGGACAAGAGGGGTATATCGCAATGGTATCACTTCACGTATGCGCTCCGCTTGACTCATTTGATCAATGATCACCGTATCAAAGAAAGGTGCATGGTCGCTTGAATTGGTGTGCTTGTTAGCTAATTCTGTTGCTGCGGCCACGCTGCTCACACGGAAAGTCTCCAAGTTGAGCTGCTGTATTTTATCGGCAACGCCCGTGGTGTCATTCATGCTGTCAACAAAGAGAATGCGTCGTCCTTGGAACTTTGACATCTTCTCCAGAATTTCCTTTTGTGCCACATGATACTGCCGTAATTTGACCGTAAAGTAAAACTGAGATCCACAACCATATGCTGATTCAACCCATAAGTCGCCATGCATCAATTCTACAAGGTGCTTGGAAATAGAGAGACCAAGGCCAGATCCACCATATTCACGACTAACAAGTAATATTAGAGCCTGTTAACAAGTCATGGCATTTGTTGTATAGCTTACGTGGTGCTTCCATCTGCTTGACAGAAGGTATCGAAAATGATGTTGAGCTTTTCTTGTTGGATACCGATGCCGGTGTCGCTAACGCAGAACTGGACCTTGACAAAGTCACCATCCATACCCAAAACACGAGTTTCAAGCTCTACTCGGCCTTCAGTGGTAAACTTGACAGCGTTTCCAATAAGGTTAGTGATCACTTGTCGCAGGCGTAGTGGATCACCAATAAGCTGATCAGGAATGGCTTTATCAACATTGTAGATCAAGTCGAGTTTCTTTTGATTTGCCTTGACAGCAAGCGTCTTGAGCACACTGAAAACGGATGATCGCAGCGAGAATGGGATAGCTTCGATAGTCATACGACCGGCTTCGATCTTTGAGATATCCAAAATGGCATCAATGATTGATAATAGCGAGTTGGCGAGACTGGACACAATCATAAGGTTTTCACGTTGTTGCCGTGTGAGTTCTGTTTCGAGTGTAAGCGATGTCATGCCAATGATGCCATTCATGGGTGTTCTGATTTCATGACTCATATTGGCCAAGAACTCGCTCTTGGATCGATTTGCCATTTCAGCGCTTTCTCTTGCTTGTCCGTTCTTGCGAATGGCATCACGTAATGAACCCACCATCTGATTGATCTTGGTTTTCAATGCATCCATTTCACCTTGAGCTTCGACAGTGATAAGTCGTGAGAAATCATTCTCTGTTGCAGCTGCTGAAATCGATGCAAATGCACGCACTTGGGTCGTAAGATTGGATGCCATCGTGTTGACGTTGCTGGTAATCTCAAGCCAAACGCCTTCAACGCCTTCTACTCGAGCTTCGACACCAAGGTTGCCTTCTGTACCCACTTCACGAGCAACACGTGTCACTTCGAATGCAAACGAATTGAGTTGATCGACCATGGTATTGATGGTATCCTTGAGTTCGGCAATTTCACCATGTGCCTCGACTTCGATTTTCTTTGACAAGTCGCCTTGGGCCACAGCTTTACATACGGCAGCAATGGATCGCAATTGGTCGGTCAAGTTGCTTGCCATCAAGTTCACATTATCTGTCAATCCCTTCCACGTGCCATCAACGCCGCTGATAGTTGCTTGACCGCCAAGTTTGCCTTCTGTGCCAACCTCACGTGCCACTCTGGTCACCTCCGCTGCAAACCAACGCAGCTGGTCTACCATTGAATTCACCGTATCCCTATCATAAAGATGAATATAATGCTGAAAGCATCTATGCATATACTTACTTGAGCTCCATAATTTCGCCCTGAACCTCGACATCAATCTTTCGAGAGAGATCACCCTTGGCTACAGCTGTGGTGACAGTAGCAATGGATCGTACTTGGGTCGTCAAATTTCCAGCCATCATGTTGACATTATCTGTCAAATCCTTCCACGTGCCAGCGACACCTTGTACGACAGCTTGTCCTCCTAGTTTCCCTTCAGTACCGACTTCTCTTGCAACTCTTGTGACTTCAGTTGAAAAGACTCGCAATTGATCCACCATGTTGTTGACAATATTCTTGAGCTCAGAGATCTCGCCACCACTCTCAACTTCAATCTTCTTGGATAAATCGCCCAACGCAACAGCTTTGGTCACCTCAGCGATCGAACGCACTTGGTCGGTAAGATTGGCAGCCATTATATTTACATTACTGGTGAGTTCATGCCAGGTACCAGCAACACCTTGGACAATGGCTTGACCGCCGAGATTACCATCCGTGCCAACCTCCCTTGCCACCCGAGTAACTTCGGTCGAAAAGACCCTCAATTGGTCCACCATGTTGTTGACAATATTCTTAAGCTCAAGGATCTCGCCACCGCTCTCAACTTCAATCTTCTTGGATAGATCACCATGGGCAACAGCCTTTGTCACCTCTGCAATAGAGCGTACTTGATTGGTAAGATTGGCGGCCATAACATTGACATTCCTGGTAAGCTCCCACCATGTGCCTGCTGCACCTTGAACAATGGCTTGGCCACCAAGATTGCCATCCGTGCCAACCTCCCTTGCAACACGAGTAACTTCAGTCGAGAACACACGTAGTTGATCAACCATGTTATTGACAATATCCTTGAGATCTCGAATTTCACCGCCACTTTCGACTTCAATCTTCTTGCTCAAATCACCTGAGGCAACGGCCTTGGTAACTTCGGCAATAGAACGTACTTGATTGGTGAGATTGGCTGCCATGGTGTTTACATTATCTGTCAGATCTTTCCACGTGCCACCGACACTGGGTACCACCGCTTGCCCACCAAGTTTGCCTTCGGTGCCGACTTCCTTTGCCACACGTGTCACTTCAGATGCAAACACCCTCAGCTGATCCACCATGTCGTTAACGATATTCTTCAAGTCCAGAATTTCTCCTCGAGTCTCGACTTCAATCTTTTTCCTCAAGTCACCATTCGCAACAGCTTTGGTCACCTCAGCAATAGAACGCACTTGGGTTGTAAGATTGGCAGCCATGATATTGACATTGTTTGTAAGCTCATGCCACATGCCAGCTACGCCTTGTACGACAGCTTGTCCTCCAAGTTTGCCTTCAGTGCCAACTTCCTTGGATACACGGGTCACTTCGGAAGCAAATATACGTAATTGATCCACCATGTTGTTGACGATATTCTTGAGCTCTGATATCTCACCACCGCTCTCAACTTCAATCTTTTTGGATAAATCTCCCAACGCAACAGCTTTGGTCACCTCAGCGATTGAACGCACTTGGTCGGTAAGATTGGCAGCCATTATATTGACGTTACTTGTGAGCTCATGCCATGTACCAGCAACGCCTTGAACCACAGCTTGGCCACCTAATTTGCCTTCTGTGCCGACTTCTTTAGATACACGGGTCACTTCGGATGCAAAGACACGCAATTGATCCACCATATTGTTGACGATATCTTTCAATTCCAGAATCTCGCCTCTTGTTTCCACATCAATCTTCTTGCTGAGATCACCATGCGCTACAGCTTTAGTCACTTCAGCGATGGATCGTACTTGAGTAGTGAGGTTGGCAGCCATATGATTGACATTATCTGTCAAATCCATCCATGTACCATCCACATTTGGCACCACCGCTTGTCCACCAAGTTTTCCTTCAGTGCCGACTTCTTTAGCCACACGTGTTACTTCGGCCGCAAAGACGTTGAGTTGATCCACCATGTTGTTGACCGTATTCTTCAGGTCTCGAATCTCGCCACGTGTTTCAACGTCAATTTGCTTGCTAAGATCACCCCTGGCAACAGCTTTTGTGACTTCAGCAATTGAACGCACTTGCGTTGTCAAATTGGCTGCCATAGTATTGACATTGTCGGTAAGGTCTTTCCAGGTACCACTCACGTTGGGCACCACTGCTTCACCACCAAGTTTGCCTTCGGTACCGACTTCACGAGATACTCTTGTCACCTCGAATGAAAATACACGTAGCTGATCCACCATGTCGTTGACGGTGTTTTTGAGATCCAATATTTCACCCCGAGTGACAACATCGATTTTCTTGCTAAGATCACCCCTAGCAACAGCCTTTGTAACCTCAGCGATCGAGCGTACTTGCGTTGTCAAATTGGCTGCCATAGTATTGACATTGTCGGTAAGGTCTTTCCATGCACCACCCACATCCTTGACAACAGCTTGTCCACCAAGTTTGCCTTCCACACCGACTTCAAGAGAGACTCTTCGCACCTCTGCTGAAAAGAGCCGTAATTGATCCACCTACGATAAAATGATGAGAAATCAAGTTACCAAGATTTTTTTTATCAATCACCTACCATCCTGTTCATTGTATTTTTGAGCTCAAGCACCTCGCCTTGTGCATTGGCAGTTACTTTTCTGCTTAAATCACCTCGAGCCACTGCTTTTGCCACAACCGCAATGTCACGCACTTGGTCGGTAATTTTGGATGCCATCATGTTCACGTTTTGTGTCAAGTCTTTCCACGTGCCACCGACGTCTTTGACTACTGCTTGGCCACCAAGTTTTCCTTCAGTCCCCACCTCGAGTGATACCCGTGTCACTTCGATTGCAAAAGTAGATAGCTACATGCAAACAAGTAAGCATACATAGTCTGGAGATGGGCCATTGAATCTGTGTTTATCTACCTGGTCAACCATAGTATTGATTGTATTTTTCAGATCGAGCATTTCTCCCTTGACTTCCACCTTGACCTTTTTTGTGAGATCGCCACGAGCCACGGACTTTGAGACTTGAGCAATATCCCGTACTTGGTTTGTGAGGTTGGCAGCCATTGTATTGACGTTATCTGTGAGTTCCTTCCAAATGCCATCCGCACCAGCCACAGTGGCCTGTGCACCTAGTCGACCTTCGGTACCGACATCATGAGCGACCCGTGATACTTCGGATGCAAACAAATTGAGCTGATTCACTAAAATAGTATGGGGGTGGTGGTGGTGGTGAGTATGAGCCAAATAAAAAGAGCCAACTTTTTGCATTACCCATTGTGTTGAATGTATTCTTCAATAAAAGCGTTTCACCTTTGACAGGAACCGTCATAGCTTTACTAAGATCGCCACGTGCAATAGCTGTGGATACATCTGCAATATCACGCACTTGTTCCAAATGGCTCCTTGTCATGCTGTTGAGGTTGAGCATAAAATCACGCCATACGCCTGTCATGTCACGATCACATCGAGCTTGGACACCAAGTTTGCCTTTGACAGCGGTTTCATGAGCGACATAGGTTGCTTCATCGGCCACCCGTTGTAGTCTGTCTACCATACTATTGACAGCATGTTTCAACATATGGATGGATGAGGTAGAGTCGAGAGAGATGCCAGTTGCAGCAGCATAGCGTTCATGGGTACAAGTGATACGTCGATCCAATCTTCCAGCAAATACGGATGAAGCCACCTTGACGGCCTGCATGACACAATCAGGACATACTGCAAGGTTGCCATTGTCATTGTCGGAGAAGGAAGGTGAGATTGAAGCAAAAAACATAGAAGCACCGGATGCGTTAAAGGGCGGAGTTACAGAAGGTGTTGTGGGAGCATGACTAGAAACGGCTGTTGTCTATTGTGTTACCCTACTTTGTTTGTGCGTGATCTTGAGTATTTATTTACTTACCAAAGTAGCCACCACCAGGGGTAGTAGCAGCAACAGGTGGCATTGGCAATATAGGGCTTCGACTGGGGGGATGTAACTTTGAAAGCATATTGGCGTCCTTGATTGTAGCGAGATCATTTTCTGGTGTAGCTGACGATGACGATGATGATGATGATGATGACGATGATGATTGTTTTCCATCCTTGCTAACAGATTCAGTGGAAGGTGCTGATGCGATGGGAGAAGGAGGTTGTTGTTGTTGTTGCTGTACTGCTTTTGAGGAAGAAGAAGAAGAAGATAATGATAATCGATGACCATCAGTTGAAGCTTGAGCTGTAGCGACGAGAGATGTCAGGTCGTCAGGATGTTCGTATTGTTGCCCTGCTGTCAAGAGTTGATATTGCTGTTGGATAGCAATTCGGTATCGTAGATTGTCTGTCTCGAGCATCAGCTGCCGTTGGGCAATGTTCTTCAAAGCACTATCGAGGGAGGTAGCCAAGTCGACATCCTCTGTTGATAGACGTTCCAGGGTATCACGGGATAGCTGTTTACTCAAGCAATGGTCGACATGTCCTTGATCGAGATCTCGTACAAGGTCGCGGACATGGTTAAGAATGAAAGTACTCATACTGAGTTCGTTGTCGGCTGAAACCTTGTTATGGTCGTGTGTGGAATGTGAAATGCAATGCTTCTTGGAATCTTGTTGAGGATCGCCTGTAAATGAGCGTTTCATAACGCCCACATGAATTAGAATCGGTAGAAAGCTGCGACAAAAGTGTCAAAAGCAGGGGGGAACCTCACAAGGGGAATGATTTTCTGCGCTGCAAGAGAGAGAGAGAGAAAGAAAGAGAAGATTTCGTCGATTCAATGCTGCACCAAAAGTTGCTCAGCTAAAATTAATCCATGCAATCTCGGCTATTGGCTATTGTATTGAATAAACGCTCGAGTAAGAAAGAATGAGCGTGTGATAAAAGAAAGAAGTAATAGACCAAGGAAGCGGTGAATATACACCTTTGGTGGCGACCTCTTGCTGCTGAGTGCCAAACAATCAATGTGGATATCCTTGGTGTTTCAAGAATTCGACGGAGATGATGGTCATCACCCCCACCCCACCTCCTCCTTCTGGTGGGATCACTAGATGCACCACCCGCACACGATATTCCACCACCCTCTGGTGCATATTCACATTATACCCTTTACATCATAAATCATATATCTCGGATTTGACATTAATCCACAATCTAGCTACTTGCTTGTGTATCGTTACGCATCCCCCACTTGTATCTTTGTCGGTGTCAAATAAAGCCATGGCTATGGCTACTATTCACTCGCTTCCACCGGATGAATTTTGATGCGAGAAGAAAAATCCTATTTATATGAGTGTAGCAGTCCGTAGCAACCGTTTCATAGCTATTAACAGCCTGCTGTTATATATAAAAGAAAGCTCGAAGCTCATCTTTCCATATCCGGGATCCCTTACCATAACACCGACCGCGGATTAAATGAAGCACGTAGGAGGTGCTGTATGTATCATCACTCACTTTCTCAAATAGTCGGTAGGCAGGAAGATTTAGACAAGAGGATTGTAAAGTATAATGACGAGTTGAGAACACCTTTAAAGTTGAAAAAGTAAATCTTTGATCCTCATCAATTATAGCAGCGACGCACCAACAAAGTAGCTTCTTCTTGATCGATATTAACTTTATTGAGACGCTGACTACTTTTAATTATACACGCCAGATGATGTAATGTGTATACTACGCTCTCCGGCTTTTTAAATACATACATAGTTTATTCACTTAATTGGTCATCATCGATTTCTTCAGGATACTCATCATCGGCAATATCCGAGTCATCCTAACGTAGGTAGAAAGAGGTTTAGAGTCACGATCTCCTTTGTTTTTACTTTGTTTGTTCATTACCACTTCATATGCCGCCATCGCTTGATCGAAAAGCTCTTTCATATCTTCATCTTTTGGATCCACCATCATCGGTGGCGTCATCTTTGCCTTGTTTTCAATCCTATAATACCAATATCCGTGAGCATCCTTGACCCACGTGCACCAGCGTTGTATATAAAAAGTACCGTGGATCAGCACCAGCTTCCAATAATTGATCGACCATGGCTATCGCGATATCATAATCTTCTTTGTATTGGACTGCCTTGTGTAACGGAGTATCTTGATCGATTCGGTCACGCATATTGAGATCGATAGCTTTAAGCGTCACCAATAATTCGAGGCATGACAACGAGCCATACTTTGCACTTGTGTATGTATCGAACCTCTTGTGAGAAAAAAGAAAAGAAACAATACCACAAATGACTTACGCGTAGTGAAGAGCACCATCACCAATGCCGTCGACAAAGTTGTAATCGACATCGTCGCTATTGAGCATTTCCTTGAGCAAGTCGTCTTGATCGTTGCGACATGCAGCTAGCATAATCTCGTCTAGTAGTAGTTGTTATAGTTATGTTAGCAATCCTCGAGATAGAGTTCATGATAAAATTACTATGGGTAGCCCCTTCTTGGTCGTCCATGCTCAAAAAGAAAGAAAAAAGGTGGCTGAACACGTTATGCCTGCATGAATGCAATTTGATATGGCGGCGACAGGCTTATATTCCATTCTTTTCCAACATAGCAACAGCACAAAACCCAGTCATTCCATATCCCCTTCAAGAAACATTGTATAATAAAGACTAGGCCATACCTTCAACTCAAGTGCTTCGACGCATGTGTAACTCGAAATAATACAGAGAGACATCCATATTAGCTCCGAGACAATATCATGGATGGACTTATATAACAACAAAGAAACCTCTTTATTAACCCAATTGCATAATCTATAATCCATAAAGAGGGATTACTAGCACAGTGATGAGTATGACCAGATAGATGCTAAAATAAACATAGCACCATACCCGACTCTCGTGTTCTTCACTGCCTTGGCGATATTGCTGCGCCCACCATGATGTACGAATTTAATCAGACATCATTGATATCACCTTCACCAGGTTATTGGTATATGTCAAGCATGCGCCATGTTTATTGCGCAACATGATGAAAGAATTAACGCGTATCGAAAGGAGTATGTTGACTTGTTACTCAAGCACAATGACACTTGATTCATGCATCAATGAGAAGCATCGTCATTATTCACATTCATTCAGCTACCACTAATACATGGTTCATCAACCATGAAATGACAGCGCTTTATTGAGTGGAGCCTATAATTACGGGATCTGGGTCCATTTCAGGGGGAGGAAAAAATCTCGACTGCACACTCTCAGACGAGCTTACTATTCAGATCATTGACCTTGCTATTTCTGTTAGATTAGTAGCACATGCAATAAAATGAGCCGGCAAAGATACCGATTTGCCTAGCAACGCAGCGTACCGTTTCTAAGGCTAATGGCTACAATCCACTATGATGTGCAAGAGAGAGCATGTGTAATATTGGTTTTATTTACAATGAACTGCGTTTGTGTGTGTATTCATTTCCATACAAAGCGATGGGATAAGCATTGGACATCAGCAGGCACTGACTCACGAGTGATAGCCATCCATATAATATATATGATCAATGCGGCTATACCATTACTGGTGTTTGTTTCATTTTGAGGAGCTTCTTTCACACAACTGGAACATCCACTGCAAAGCCGTTGTTCTTTTTATCTTTACTTTGTTCTTATACTCAAGACACTCATGAGCCGTTCACCGAATCACTCGGAGCACCATTACTATGCTTCCCACTTCCCAGCCAATGACCCATATCGAGTAATGAGAAAAAGTGCAACTCCAGGTTAGATCCAAACCCTCGACAAAAGAGTTTCTTTTTTATTTGCTAATGTAAGCATATATGCATGTCATTTGTAGATTCTAGCGAAAGCAAAGGAGGCGGGGTGGAACACTCACGTACTACTTCCGAGAGTAGCACAGGACGACTGGCCAATACAATACCATACGACCCATACGATGATTATGAAGATCCCTACGCCACACGACAAAAAATGCGACGCACTGAAAACATCACATCTGCTCGAGCCAATTCATATCTACCTTATTCACATTATCGTCAAGATTCTTTTACTACACGAGGCCCGATGGCACTTGAAGATGATCGATTACAAAGCTTTGCGACAAGTCAAGGTGCCGGCAGTAAAGGGATGGGCTCTTTATTACAAGATAACATGATCATGGATAAAATGATGGAACCAGCCAACGCTACCGCTGATGCTACCAATGCAAACCGCCATAAAGCTCATTCTACGGCATCCATGCTCGAATCGCTACCTGAAGAGCTCAAGCGTCGACGAAAGAAACGGCGATGGTGCTGTGGAACTCGGCCTCGTACAGCGCTTCTTATTTCACTCCTATTTATTGCTATTATTGTGGTGATTTGGTACTTTGTATGGCCTCGATGGGTATCCAGTGTACAATTCTCGAATGCAAGCCTGACGACGCCATCTGGTGAGAGCAATACGACATATGATGCGACGTGGGAGCTTAATTTGACTGTGAGCAATAATGATAATTGGGTGCCTACACGGGTCAAGAATTTCTACGTCGAGGTGTTGGATGGTAATACCAATGTCAAAGTCGGTCAAGGAAGCACAGGATCCATGGTTCTCCCACCCAAGACCGATGAATTGACACTTACACTTCCTGTTCACGTCTATTACAGCAGCAACAATCCCGATGATGTCACGTTGACTGATCTTGCAGCATGTATTTCCATCAATCAAGAATCCGGTACACATCAAACGATCAATCTTATCTTTCAGGTCGAACAACAGATCTCTGGCATTGCCTGGAAACACACAACCGAAATCAATCCTTCCATGGTAACCTGTCCCCAATGGTGATACCCCCACTTTTTGTATACAATGCTTTTGTTGCCTTAGTGTAGAACTCTTTAATAACACCAATTACCTATTCCTTTGTAAATAAATCATAACCATGCCTCTGTCTTTATGATAAATGGATGTCACGCAATTAATATACTACGCCGACAATGTACTCTTTTATTCGCTTGAGATGTGGTTATGTAGAAGATGACCGATCTCAGCAAAGTCTGTCATTTGGTTGCGGTTGTGGCTGTGGTAAAGAGTGCGACTTATTTACGCTTTGCCATAGCAACGGACTTTGCTATTCGCACCATGTCAACTTCAACACCCGTACGTAGACCATGGTACCTAAACCAACTTTTGCATATGCTTCACCGAGAGATATCTATATCGAAAGCAACAAGATGGCGTGTATGAGTAATGATGCATCAAACAACATGATCAGGCCCTACCTCATTATAAGGGTCTAATATCACAATGACGGCCATGATACAAAGAAGCACTATGAATGAGTCCACAAGGATCAACACTTATTCACAGGTTGAAAGGTGCGGTACACACAAGCCTTGTAAGCAGCCAAAGAAGAATGATAGAGGGAATACATGAGCTAATAAAGTGATGGTCCCGCATATACCAGGAATAAGTCCGAGAAGCCTCCGGGCGAGTGACCAATCAATCAATATATCTTCAGGAATGTAGATGCACGTAGCCGACTTGTCGTTTTATGCACGACGATCGTGAAACCTGCACACAAGGTGCGCTCCACCCAGCCGAGCAATATTGTTCTATGAATGACCCCACGTTTCATTGTAAAGTTTACAGATACAGGCACCTTTATGTTTTTACATATGCTGTAAGCGTGATGCTATATGAAAGGTGGCCTTTGTTCATTGTCAATTGCCTCGCTCATATTAGAGCCAAAGATGCAGAAGGACTTGCTTGTGTAATTAGCCGACGAGAGAGCGCGAGTTGAAGGGTGATCTTATATATTGGTGGAGGGTCTAACTTTGTTATGACCACAAGTTCACATGCATACGTAGAGTTTTCCAAGTAAAGGTTTTCAATCTTTCTATATAGGTGATATGTTTATTTTTTAGTCCTGTATGAATGCTTCGATGTAAGAGATGAAATCGGCCATCGGAAGAACATTATTATGGGGATGTCGAACATCTAGTATTAATTCTCATTCCTTTTTTACTAGCCATTAGGTCTCTGCAATTGAAACTATGTAAGGTATGTTATTATGCATGTAGGTAACAATCTGGTAGAGGTAAAGTGTTTTTATTTTCACTATCAAGTCTATACAACATATTATTCACACGTTTTAGCGCTACTTTGCATAATGGCAAACAATGTACCACAACCACTGAACTAAAAAGGAGGTCTGACGCCATCTATCATCAGCTTTCCGATCACAAATTGCTGCAAGTGATTTTCTTCTTCCGCTTCATCGATCCTTGCTGCTGATCGTAGACGATGGGATATTGATGTAGATCTAGATGCCAGTGTACCAACGGACTGAGCAAGAGAAGCCACATCATCATCACGTGGGTAACCTTGATCTCCTCCTCCAACTCCTCTGGATGATGGTCTTTCGCTTTCTGAGCCTTGTAATCGATATCCCATATGCCTCAATATCGCTGCCAAATGCTTCATAATGTCAAAATAACGTTCTTCGCTGATTGGGAACCGAGAAAATCGGGCTTGCTCATAGCCTGCTATATATCCACGACCGAGCTGTTCATCAATGAGCCCAAGGTGGATCAGGCCTTCAATATACTGGCGTAAGCTATATTTCTTGAATCTTGCATATACAGTGCTTCCATGGACATTGGCCACTACTTGTTCTTTAATATCAATGTGATTCAATTGTTAGCTATGTAGGATTATTGGTGTATGTTCAGCTCTTACCAATGATCAATGGTGTTCGAACAATGGCACTCTTGAAATTGACACCTTCAAGATTGGATACACCTACACCGATTTATGGATCAATGGAATGCATCGCAAAGATGGAATAAAGATATGAAGCAGAAAGTACCTGGTTGACCCCAGCCAACATGGTTGAAATCTTCTTGCCGTGGCGTGATATGTTCTCGAACTTCTCTAACTCGATCAAAGTCCCGCTGTATGCAATCGTATACTTTCTTCAAGATGATACTGTGAGTACTTTATAATGTGGGTCGATTGGTGTTTTATGTACATACCTTGGGCAAATCTTCTTTGGTGATGGGGATATAAGATTTCGGTATACCTTGTAATGCTACTCTTACTGTCAATACGCGACTGCATGAAAAAGACAATGCAAACAAAGCCTATTGTATACCAGTGAGTATTGAAGGAGAAACAAAAGGATCGTTTTTAGTTACCAGCACGACATAACTAACGACAACGACAATGAGATTGCGATAGTCATGAACACCGGTTCCAGTTTGATCGGCCAAAGCTTGAATAATCACGTCTGCTGCTGATAAGGCGACTGCTGCTGCTGTGAGCAAGATAAGAAAGAAAAGCGAGCCTCTGTAGACGCAGTGTGATAACCGTATGCTGTGCATTGTAAGTGGAAGAAAGGCATATGCGATTGGTGTACGCATTGGTTGCTTGGTGCTATCAACGCCCCTTGATCTGTTTCCTTTTTGGTAGAATGTTGTCGGTGGTTAGTCATTTGACCACAAGGCACTGGCCATCAACTTACCTGTTTCGGGTCTGGTGACCATGTATCCATCAAAACAATCACGGTGCAGAGTGATAGTGGCAAGTGGGTTTCCGGTTTCACACATGTGCATAACACTGAATACATGCTACTGAAGGCTGTACAAGGCATGGTTTACATTAATACAGCAACTCTGAATATCATCAACAACAATGCATACCTGGCAGATGATGATGCTTGTCTCTTCCAATGTATGCGGTCATTTCATCTTGTAAAACAGTCGCGTTTATGATCCACGAGTATTGAGTGCCCCGGGTTCGTGATAGAGTTCTATAACAAGAACTGTGTAAGCAAGCCAATATAGACACGCCAACTAACAAAGAATAATTACCAGAGGGAATAGCCTTAGTGTATGACACAACGAGGTGACAGAAATCAGCCTTCTAAGCCAGTCTGCAAGGAGGATTAGTATGAAGGAAAGAGATATTGTAGTCAACCACTTGCCTTTTTACAATATAACTTTATCTCGTTTGAGCCGATTGCCCCCATGTCAATGCCAAGTGATCGCGTGTTGCGAAGGAGCGTTGCGTTGTGTGAAGAGGTAGAGAGACAGCGGGTAAGGAGGTGTTCACCACACCAAAGCTGTTGCTGATCGGTTCCTCAATGTCAGCTTAAAACGTGGTGGCATTCACCGTGTATTCAACCCTTACTTTGTCGTTCAGTATGACCACGATTGCGTGAAGAAGAAATTGCACTGCGGTACCCAAGGTGAAATACGGAAGCAAGAAAGGGGGGTTCGCATTATGCGTAGATCCTTTAATGCGTTTCAGACAGCGGCAATCCAAAAGCACTGAATCAGACGAAGCTACGCAATTTTAATCTGCTATATCGGATTGCCCTTGGTCTATCCCATCTTTACCTTCATACTCTGTTGTATATGAAAAGAAATAAACGGCTGTTCAGCACTATTGTATGATGTCTACTGCTCTTTGTCAATGACATGTAAAAATAGCAGCTGGATAATGAAATCGCCAATACAATCGTACCTTCCTTCCTCCTTATTGTCAGCGATATACACAACACCAGTTCCCCCAATAGGATCGTAATGTTCCTTGAATTCATTATTGTATCGATGAATACAAGCGTATCGGTTGAGATAGCTAGGCATTTTTTGGTCCAAGAGGTATGATCCAAGAAAGTCTGCCAATAAGGATCATGTAAGGTGGATGACAATAACAATGGCTTCCTCAGCGGTGGAATCACCTAAAAGAAAAGAACAAGGTATGATCACGTGCCAAGCTAGCCGTAAACCTGGAAGCATATGCTGATGGATCGCTGTATCAATATTTTAGTGTATCGGCAAAGCAATTTTGGGTGATGTAAAGCTTGCCAATTATCCAGTATTTCGTCAAGGTGTCAATGTGCGAGGTTGCGTTGTACATGCGTGATTACACACTGTGTATCATGCGAGCTTGTTTTCTTCAACAACATGTTGTTGGAGAAGACCTGGCTTGTACCATGGGAACTTTGATGAGTGTTTCAGTGGTTAGGTTTACCCGCGTTTCCACAATGTGATCAAGTTCGAGCTATCTATGTACATAGCTACTTAGAAAGGAGAGCAGTGGATGATCCCTGTGTGTGTGTGAGGTTAGTGGCATAATATTACGTGTATGGAACTGAAAATCAACGCCGTTGCATTGAAATAGGGTCGTGGGAACAACTGCATAAAGGACATCTCTTTCCCTTTTTCTTACTTTCCCACATTCTTCTCTCTCCTCCATCACTTACTGCTATCAAGATAAACAATGCCTGTTCGAATCATTGCTTTGCAACGTAACCTTCTCAACCGTGCACGCTTCTATTCAACTGCAGGTAATGTCCATGATCAAGCACATGCGTTATTGTTATAATGTCACTCACATGCATTTATCCATCTAGTAAGCTTAAATGATTGCTCAATAGCTTATCTCGGCAAGTTGGATCTTATTGATTGAATCGTCTTTTAGAGCAAACAAAATACAATTGGATTGATTGGTCTCGGCCAAATGGTAAGTTACCCTCGTTTATTTGCTTCCTGTCATATGTAACAGCTCCTAATGTACCTGATTTTTAGGGCACTGGCATGGGCAAGAATCTTGCACTCAAGACCAAGCCTGGTACCTTGCTTGTATATGATGTCAACAAGGCAGCCGTTGAGCGCTTTGTGGACACCTTTCCACAAGCCAAGGCTGTTTCGGATCCCGGGGAAATGGCCGAGAAAGCAGGCACCGTGGTGACAATGTTACCCGAAGTCACTCACGTGGAACAAGCTCACAAGGCTCTATGGGATGCACTTGATGAATCCAGTCTTTTGGTAGATTCAAGCACTATTGCTGCTGAGGAAGCACGTCGATTGGCCACAAAGGTGATGGATGCAAAGAAGGGTACTGCATTTGATGCACCTGTGAGTGGAGGTAAGTTTGTTATAAGCGACTTGTTTGATGGCATTTTTTTCCCTTAACCTACGTATTTTTCAGGGGCTGTTGGAGCTGATGCAGGCACCTTGACGTTCATGGTGGGTGGACCATCAGCTGAAGCCGTTGAAAAGATCAAGCCAACACTATCATTAATGGGTCGTAATGTCGTCTACTGTGGTCAAAATGGCACAGGTCAAGTAGCCAAGCTTTGCAACAATATGCTTTTGGCAATCTCGATGGCAGGTGTATCAGAAGCAATGTTGTTGGGCGCACGTTTAGGCATGGATCCTCTTTTGTTGGGATCCATCATCAACAACTCAACAGGTCGCTGCTGGAGCTCTGATACCAATAACCCACATCCCGGTGTTGTTCCCACGGCACCAGCTAGCCGTGATTATCAAGGTGGCTTTAGCACTCATCTTATGGCTAAGGATTTACGTCTTGCAATGAAGTCTGCTGAGGATTCTGCAACAAACCCTGTGCTCGGAACCATGGCCGCCAAAATGTTCAATGATTTGGCAAAGACCGATGAATATGGCAAGCTGGACTTCTCCAGCGTGTACAAGGTATGAAGACTACATAACAACCTTCACTTTTATACTCACAGCACTTATTATTCCCTCACAGTGGATGACCAAACAACATTCGTAATCGAACAATATTCTTCTATTATATGCTTGAATGTTTTGTGCGTAATAGTAATAAAACAAGCAGTAAATCTTATGTACACAAAATAGACGAAAGAGAGAAATATGTACAACGGAGGAGGAGAAAGGGCTTGTGTATCTTTTGTGTGTGTGTGTGCGTGTTGTATGGATGCATGTGAAGTTTGATGTCGTGCGTGTTGATGGTATTCGAAAAAAGGCGGTGGGAAAAAAGTGACGGATATCAAACTACTTGACAAGCCATCCTCAGCACCACCATCCGTATTCATCCAGAATCCTTAAACACGCAAAAGGCTCTTGTCGACGCCATAAGCAGGTTCACGTTGGTCAAGGAACCACTTAAAGTACTCGTAGACGCTCCAGCTGATAGCAGCACTTGGCATGTTTGTAAGGACACGAGGCTTGTATCCTCTAAAGAAGCCGCTGAGTCCATGACGCTGTTTGATGATAGTCATGGCATCCCAAAAACCGGTAGCATTGCGAATACGAGGATCAGGATTATGACCACGAGTTTGAAGTAGAGTCTTAATCACATCCAAAGGCGTGGTGAGAGATGATGCTGTAGCACCTGCCAATGCACCGGCAATAGCATGCGTCTTTGGATCGTATGCGCCATCAGGGTTAAAGTATTTACGGAAATACTCGTAGGTGGCAAATTGAATAGATTGAAATGGCACCGACATAGCAAGGGTGGTAGGGAGTGAAATATAAAATGCACCAACACCTTCCTTGGCCAACACACTGCGTGCACATTCACGAACAGAGGTGAATGTCGAGTCGCGGAGCTGCATCCGTTGCTTTACGACTGGGCAAATAAAAATTTGTTTCGGTCAGCTTTTTTTCTCCGTGAATGATATCTGATAAAGCTACACACTCACCATCAAAAGGGGTCATTAGGGTATCATGAGCAAGTGTAGCACAAGCGCCTGCTGCTGCAAAGCTCAAGGTATGATTGCCCTGTTCTTCATCAGCTCCCAACTTCTCCTTGACATACTCATAGGTAGCAAAATGAAGTGCATGAGCTGGGCCTGCACCAAGAAGGACAGAGTTGACACCACGCCAAAGATTACGAGAGGCTGCCTTAAAGCCAGGGTATACGGTAGGTGCAGGTCGAGTACTTTGGATTACTTGCATTCGTGTCTAATGAAAAATGTCATCAGTCATTGTGCTACGAGCGCGTCACGATGCTGCATATATCTCTTTTTTACCTTGATGGAATCGACAGGATACATGGCACAGTGTTCAGCTGCACCTGCAAAAGCACCAGCAAGCGCATTTTGCGCCATAGAAGAGTTGCTGCCAAGGCTTTCGTAATCGTATTCTTCAGACATGATCGATTGTTGTTGATTGGAGTGGGGGGTTTTCAAAAGGCAATGTAGTAAGAGAGAGTAAGAAAGAAAGAAGAGCAAGCGAACGCGCTGGGGGGAGCAAAAAAATAATATCCACAACAAGGAGTTCCTTATATATAAGCGGTAAGCGGAAAAGATCAGATAAGAGCGGATCATAACGAATTAGGCAGCACAAATACCACCCTACCAACCCCGATTACAAGGCGCTTATCTGCCAATCATATGCCTTCATCAGCACGGCCCTTTTGAGTAATGACATTATGATTATCCCGTTGGTTTCTCATTTGTGCATCATCATTCCTATCAAATCTTGACACTCATATGCATTTCACAGTTTACAGCAATCTGATTTATTTCCATTGATCACAATACCACTTTACATGCTTTTGCTTATTGTGTTTGCATATCCTAAAAGAGGTCAATGACCATTGCCTCACCATGACGGTTGTGCCCCAATCGTCCTCGTGTGCCATGTGGGCGATTCAGCGGCCCGAAGAAAGATGGTGATGACATGCAAATAAAAAAGCACATTAAGCTTTCCGCCATTGTTCTCATGTATGTGCATCAGTACAACGAAAGGGTCAAGTCGAGCACACCATCCATTTAATCTATATTTCTCGCATGTACCAAAAGAGAAGGGGAAGCACCAGCATATTCAGCGGTAAAAGTTGTAGCACGTTGCATTCGCATCACAGACACACATCAAGCATGTTTGTGTATCCTCTATCTAATCCGATAATTGATTTCGGGGGCCGCAAGTGGTGGGGAATCTCGGATGTCGGCTTTAGGCATTCCACTAGCCACCTTTTTCTTGTTTACTCAATAGCCCAATCACACGGATCTGATAAGTGTTAATGTTTGTCATTGACTATCATCCTCAAACATCAGATAATGCTTCATCCTAACCCCCTTGTGATATCCAGCTGATCATTCATTTTCATATCAATGTCATCTTTCATATGTCACAATAAACACAGGACACTATACCACCACCCTCTCCACTTTTCATTGCTTAGCATATCCAAAGTAGTAGAAAACATAATTCATTTCTGGAAGGATGACAAAAGTCTGCTTATTAAAGAGAATAAACTTTAATCACTATATGCTGGAGAGAATAACATGATGGTGGAGGAACAGCTATGGAGCAGTGGTACCAAAAGATGATGTTGTTGTTGAGGTATCCAGAAAGATGCGTGTATGCTGTGGTGTGGTTTATGCGATTGGGACGAGTTCTCCATTGAGAGTGCCATTGTTGGGTGCTGGGTCAAGGTTGAGGATCTTGGCAACAAATCCATAGACTTCAACGTTGAAAAACGGTGCAACGATCGTGCCTTTGCTGTACCATTGTTCTATTCGAGGACCACGTGCCATAAAGATAGCTCTCATTTCCATGGCAAGGTTGTCGTATCCATGGATACCCATTGGGTGGTATGCTTTTCCGGAGGTAATGTTGTAATCTTTATGCGAGATGATCGAGTAGCCAACATCAGGAATAGTGACGATGGGTGCAATACGTTCAGTACCACGATAATGGAATCGTTCAGGCACGTCTTCTCGAAGATACACTTGAAAGTGGGCATCGTCTACGCTTTGGGTATAGTTGTATAGCTCCTCGTACACTCGATTGGCTGTGTCTTCAGGTGCATCATCTTTGGGTCGAAGACTTAACAATGGCCATGCCTCACGTTGTCGTAAATGCGATAGCGTCTCCTTGGAAAGAATGTCGTCGTAAAATATCAATCTTGATTTGTCCGTTTGAGCCATTCCATGATCGCTGACCTATGTTTTTCATGAGTCTACACAATTCAATAATCCATCCCCCACCTTTCATACTAACAATGACAATGTTGACATGTGAATCCAAGTTTCTCTCCTTGAGTCCTTGCATCAAGAAACCAACGGCATCATCCATTTGAGTTAGGACACCATTGAGCTATATCCAATTTGTCGTCAATAACGTATTTGCAATCATTCGCTCCTTATTTACCTGACCACCTTGAGGACCACCACCGTGTCCTTTTTGATCCACTTGGGGCACATAGATTGAAATCATCTGGGGTCGCTCTTCAAATGGCATGTCAAGCCATCCTAATGCTGTCTCCATCTTGTGTTGTGCCGTGACACCACGTTCATAATCGACAAAGTAATCAGGTTCAAACTTCGGCACTGGAGAACCGGGCCACATGATTACAGCCGACTTGCGTCCTTGAAGTTTGCTTGTTGTCCAAATCTAATAATCCTACATTAGTTTACCAAAAAGAAAGGTGATGTACATAATACATACGGGTTCTCCACCCCACCATCGAGATTGTGAGCTGATTGTAGGTCGCTTGTGAATGAACATGGATTGTAACTGGGGATCATAGAATTCATTGCCGACGATGCCATGCGCTTCAGGATAGAGACCAGTGGCGAGTGTCCAATGATTGGGAAATGTGATAGACTATGCATGCACGAAATATTCTATCAATTCTCTGGATATGTATGATAAGCCGTGATATTTACCGGAAAAGAAGGGTTCATATATTCCGCACGGATGCCTTGGGATGCTATTGAAACAAACTAAATTAGTGATTGCGATGATGATGATGATGACATGAATCAGAGATAAACAACTTGCCAAATTGTGAAAGATGAGGAGTGACATTGCGGTCGAGATAGTCGTTTCTGAAGCCATCCAAAGAGATCAAAATCAATGTCGGGGCAAATTGATGGGTGCCATTGAAATATAAACGTTCAACTGGTCGCATATGTTCTCCATGGTGTCCAACTGCCATCACTGATAGTTTCAGGATCAAGAAAAGTAGACCGATACCAATGCCAATGAATGCGAATCGTAAATGATACCATATGCTCTATATAGGATATAACAAGTCATCAATACAAGAACATAAGGGTACACCCATACATTCGTTACCCTTTTATGTTGAGTGTGGTGGTGGTGGTGTGGTTCTCCCAACTCTTCGTCGTCAAAGTCTTCATCGACATCCCAAAAGCCACGAGGTCGTCTTGTTGAATTGCTGTTTTCTTTCTCGAGAAAGTGATCTTGTTCTGAGTAATCTTGGCTGATCAAGTGCTCTTCTTCTTCGTTCATGTTGCGCCGCGTACGTAGTGAAAGTGAAGAGTCGTTGCGGGAGGAATAACCTGCGGGAAGGGGCACCATACCAGAATAAGGGGGTAATATAGTGTGTGGTTGTTGTATGACAGCGTAACGGAAAAAGAAAGATAAAGATAGCAGAGAGATGGCGTTTCGTCTCCTTGCTATTCTCTCTTGGGTCTACCATAAAAGGATCTGCATGAGCCTTCCTCGAGGCTTGTTTGTGCAACTCATCCCAACCATCCCATACTCGAAGCATCATTTATCATCATCACTGCCACTGATATGCCAGAGTCATATGGTATCATGCATAGATGTCTTTATGCGTGTTGTATTGATATGCTCATAGAAAGACGCCATCGTCCCCATCATTGCTATTATTACTACTAGTCGTTGGATATTGCTGTCTAAACGCGTCTACGTTGCTACCAACTTCTCGTGCTGCTGCCTCTCCCAGTCGTTCACGGATCACCTTGAGTGTAAGGTCAATTCGCTCCTCGTAACGCTGTATAAGTGATTCGTTTTCTGAAATGGCTGCCAAGAGATCGCTGTCTTTTCCTTCTGGATCGTATTCTCGCATCTCCCGATTGGAACGTAACAAGTGCTTTATCGAGTTTTGTACTTGAGGAATCTCGGTCAGGAGTGTGTCATGCGGCAATTGTTCAAGGGCTTGTTCCAATCGTCTCGTATCCATTTGGTAGTGTTATAAGGAAGAGGACAAGATTAGTGCCCGACGACGACACGCCTGTTGCAGGATAGAAATCCCACCCCATCTGCAAGCTGAATACGTCTGTGTTGATATGTACATATACTCTAAATCTGTGCAGGGCATGGATCTCCCTCCTCTTGACCCTAAAGATCGTCCCTCCTTTTGCATTCTTGTACCAATAAATCATGCGTATGGAAACACATGTCGTGATCACTTATGCCAGATAATTAGATCAAGCGGCGTCTGGCGGCCAATCCATCACTTTCACTTGCTCTCCTTGGGCTTAATTGATTTTGCTTTCAAGATAGGCTAGCGGCATGAAGATGCATGACCCAATATACTCACTTGTCCTCCTGAATTTAGCTAATAAGAATATATCAACCCGTCGCTCTCCTTGTATCTTCATTACTACTCTCTCTGTGCTCTCTCCCTAGCTATCGCATCTGTCATTTTGTAATACTTTTATATCAAGTCAAAAGTATTTTCTATTATAAAAGGTATATAGAGATATCAACCATGTTGATTGTATCGATCAAGTGAATGAGAAATAAAGACATGCCAACATTCACATATGCATAATATGCATCCGCATCTAAATGATGAGTAGTGTTGTGGCGGGTTGAAGAAATACTCAATGTCGGGAGAATGCACACAAAAAGCATAACTGCGATGCAGGGGTGAAAGGGGTCATGGCTTCGATTATATAAAGCATCATTATCTGGTTTTCTTTGTCGTTGTATTACCATTCTACATACAAAGAGTCATGGTCGGCACTACAGCTAAAACAATGGCACTCGTCGCCACACTAGTCGTTAGCCAATTCGCCTCTGCAGCTACTATAACACCACCAACCACCACTTCCCCTGATGTCATCACCCTTGATATGAAGCGTGAACGGCATCCATCCCTTCTCAGTATAATCAACCAAGACGTCGTTCCTGCGGTGAAAGACACTCTTCATTCGGTCACAACCTCTCTTCTTCGAACACCGGAATCTCTCTTATCCAAAAACAAGCGCAAACGACGATCTGCTATATCTAAAAGGGAATCTTCGCAGCTTTCGAATACCCTGTGGAGCGTAAGTTGATGATAGAATCGCATGCTGGGATTTCTCAAAGCTTTTGCTTACACACACCATGATGCCTTTTTATAGTATGTCATTACCCTTGGCATGTAAGTGGTGTAGTTGTTTTGCGATTAAATCATTGGAATGTCATTCTAACACTGCTACTAAAGTGGTACACCAGAGCAAGAATTCAAAGTGATATTTGATACTGGCTCACCCTTAATATGGATCCCATCCAGCAAATGCGATGACGAGTGTCCAGGAGCAACCAGCCGATTTGATATCAAAGAGTCATCTTCTTGTCACCCTGATGAATCCAATCGCTTAAATGTCGAATACTTGGCTGGCAAAATCGAAGGTGATGTTGTGCGTGATACTGTGTCATTTCAAGACAAAAAAGTAACCGACCAGCCAATTGGCGTGGCTACTCATGTTGTCGAAAACATGCTCAGTGACGGCATCAGTGAGTTGAATGCTACAATACAACTATGTTTGCACCTTGCTCATTATGATGATTTATATAGATGGACTTGTTGGCTTTGCACCCAATAGTGGAACGCCTGATTTCAACACGAGTATGTACTACGGTTCTGATCCATCGACTTTTATTAATATGCTATCTATGCAGAAAAGCAAAAACTTATGACACCAATGGACAGCCTGGTCGCTCAAAAGGCGATATCCCAAAACATCTTCAGTGTGCAATTTAAACCCATCAAAGAACCCGAAGACATAGGAACTGTAGGGGGCAAATTGACACTTGGTGGCCTTCCACCACAAGATTCATACAAGGGTGATATCCAATGGCTTCAACAAATACAGGATGACGGTTATGGGGTAGATACAACATAAGCAAAATTATTCAACAACATAATATTCATTATCATTTTCTGATAGGACTATTGGTCAATTCGAATGAGCCATATGATAGTGGGCGAAGACAATGAAGAAGTTCATGACAAGGAGGAGGAGGAGCTAACCGGTATCGTTGACACGGGTACAACATTGATTGTGCTTAAACCAGACATGGCCAAGGAGTTGTACAGCCATATCCCAGATGCTAAATATAATGAAACGCTTGGTGTGTGGACGTTTCCTTGCAAGGCAGTCGAATCATTACCAACGCTGTCCTTTGTGTTTGATAAGAGTCAGCAACCGTTGACATTGTCTCCAGAAGAATATACGGTTCCATCATGGCAATCCAGGTACTGGGGTGCATCTAGCGATCTATGCCCATCTTATATCATCGGTGACTCTGTGGATGATGTTGACTTTATCATTGGACAAAAGTTCCTCGAACACTACGTATCCGTTTACGATGCAGAGAATAATCGAATCGGTTTTGCTCGCAACGCATAATGGCATCTAGAATATTAGTATTATGATGTGCTTATATATGTATCAACCATAAAGCTGCTGCAGGAACAGTGGCGTTTATTATTAGATAAGAGAACCTATTCTACTTGATATGCAGTTGATTGTCTCCGATTCATTATGCAAACACGTACATCCGAAGCAGGCTTTTGGGAAACGATGTTCTCGAGTATTTGATAATGGCAAGGTTCAGGAAGGATGCTGATAATGACAAGGCGGTCCATTCATGGAAAAGAAGCGATGTGAACTCAAGAAAGTAACCTGTTGGAAGGTGCCATTTAAGGATATTAGAGTGGGAATTGCAACAAATCCATTACCTCTTCCTTCTTCACTCCCGCCGACACAATGGTGCTCTATGAGGAACTTTGCGACGCTCATTGCCACCCACACGACGATGTCGACAATCGTTCAATGATCCCACAGCTCAAAACGGGTCACATTACACTAATGGGTGTTCGTCAAGACGATTGGGATACGGTTGCTCAAGTTGCCAAGCAATGCCCTAACAACAAGTGCATTCCTGCATTTGGTGAGCCCAAGAACGTGTTGCGTGAAAAGCTATCAACTTATACAAGTTCGTTTGAGGTTTACATCCCTGGTTTCTACACCGTGTGATGGTTGACGACAAGGACAAGGAAGCCCACTATGACGCCGTATTGACATCCTCGAACGAGGGTGAAAAGAGCGAGATGATCAGTGCTTTGGAGCCTCCCTTTCCACGCGATGAATGGTACAACAACCTGAAGCAGCATTTGGAAACACATCCTGAAGCCATCGTAGGTGAAGTTGGGTTGGATCGGGCTGCAAGACTACTTCCTGGAGGTGCTATTGAATGGCATGGTGTCAAACCGACGTCGGTGCAATGCACGATAGAGCATCAATTACAAGTATTTGAACTTCAACTGCAACTTGCCAAGGAACTCAATCGACCCATGAGTGTTCATTGCGTACAAGCTCAAGGCCATCTTCTCGCCCTTTTACAAAAACACAACAAGAACAATCCACCTATCCGTTTATGTCTTCATTCATTTGGCGGATCACCAGGGACACTACCACAGTTCTTGAAGTTGAAAGGATACACCATTTATGTATCGTATTCGATTGCTATCAACGAGCGACTAGGAAAGAAACTTGATGACCTGATATCGGCAGTACCACACGATCGACTATTGATTGAATCTGATCTCAACACGCCCAAGGGTCAAGATGATGCCATGGTTGCTATTGCTGAAAGGGTTGCTCACGTGCATGGATGGACCATCGATCAAGCTATCAAGCAGACTCATGAGAACTGGTGCAAATTTATTGGTATACGATAATCACATAGAATACGGCTGTTGGACACAGATGATAGAATATAGAAATGATAGTAATGTAGGATGATGAATATTGTTGTTGGATAAAGTCATTAGTGATTTCCTTCTTGATTCCTATATATAAAAGATATGGCATATTAAATAATCTCTTCAGGAAAAAATGTTAGCTTGAAATTACCTTTGATTTCCTGCATCGATTCGAGGTTTTGCATTCTCATCAAAGATCAGCTTTTCTTCAAACAATTCGACATTGCCACCACCTGGCTGATGCTTGAGATTGTCCAATGAACCCACTTTGCTTTGAGCACTCTCATATGATAGCCTCTCATCAAATACTTTGACATCACCACCACCCGGCTTGTGTTTAATGTTGTCCTTGCTTCCAACCTTGGATGTGGCTGCATCATAGGACTGAGGTTCATCATATATCTTGACATCACCACCGCCTGGTTTATGTTTAATGTTATCCTTGCTCCCGACTTTGGATTGGGCTTCATCATACGACTTTTGCTCATGATAAATCTTGACATCACCGCCACCTGGTTTATGCTTAATGTTGTCCTTGCTACCGACTTTGAATTTTGCACCATCATACGATCGTCTTTCATGATAAATCTTGACATCACCACCACCAGGCTTATGCTTAATGTTATCCTTGCTGCCTACTTTGGACTCTGCATCTTTATACATTCGAGGCTCGTGATAAATCTTGACGTTTCCACCACCAGGCTTGTGTTTGATGTTATCTTTGCTGCCGACTTTGGACTTGGCATTGAATGTAAGCTTTTCATTGAATAGCTTTACATTCCCACCACCAGGCTTGTGCTTGATGTTATCCTTGCTGCCAACCTTGGATTGGACATTATATGTCACCTTTTGCTCAAATAACTTGACATTGCCACCACCTGGTTTGTGCTTGATGTTGTCTTTGCTGCCAACCTTGGATTGTGCATTGTATGTCACCTTTTGCTCAAAAAGCTTGACATTGCCACCCCCTGGTTTGTGTTTGATATTATCCAAGCTGCCTACTTTGGACTTTACATGGCTGTTTTTGGACGACGTGGATGAAGATGAGGATGACATGACAGACGATACAGGTGAACGTGGTGAAACAGCAGGAAGAGAAGGAGAGGAAGGACTACAGTTAAATGCAATGTTCTGCCGGATATACATTAAAGAGGCTTTTTTGTTCTCTCAAGGAACAAACAAGAGCAACGATAACTAACAATCGATGCAACGTTCCTTGATTCTTCCCCCCTCATTTTCTCGCTCTCTCCATCCACCATCTTTATAAAGCCTTACCTATAATCGGGTTTTCTGTGTGAGGAAGGTAAACTCTTTGTACGCGTCAAGACACGTGGTGGTGCTATTAAACATAAAGGGAAAGAAGATAGTGGATGATGAGGATGTGGTTTTGTAATAAATGTGGAGAAAGAGCTGGTGTGGGGATGGGTGAGAGAAAGGTTATATGTTACACAATACCTGGTTTGTGCTTAATGTTCTCCTTGCTGCCGACTTTGCTCTTGATGTGATCGTATTTGGGGATAGGATAGGATGTTACTTTGGTGCTGGAAGACGAAACTGATGAGCTACCAGTGCTGTTGGCTGCACTGCTTCGGCGCTTGTAATTTGCTGGAACAGCCGGTACCATTGGCGGTGGCGAAGCCGAAAGGGGTAGCCGACTTTTACGAGTCGTCGTCGTAGTAGTAGTAGCAGATCGGGACATGATAATAAAGCTAGGCACACACACAAAGGATGTTGTGGATCTTCTCTTGGAAAAGAAAAAGGAAATGAAAAATGAAAAAGAACAAGAGAGAAGACCAGGTGAATGACCGAACGAAAATTAGAGCAATCTCGGCCGTTTAATGTCTCGTGTCACAAGGAACAATAAGCCCGAAACGGATGGTGGTTGTGATCAACGCCTCACCGGTAAAGGGGAGGAGGAGATACCCATTTGCAAAGGAGGAGGGTTTTGGGTAAATAGTCAGTTTGCCAAAAGCCGACCCCTTAAAAAAAGTTTGCCACACACAAACACTCAATGATATAAACACTGATAGTGAAGCTAGCATGAACACCAGATGTGTGTAACAATAATACACCAAAGCCGTCTTTAGCATCCATCCGTGTCTTGTACTCTAGAAAAACGCGGGAGCTTGTGTGACTAGCTGGCCTGTGCAGCCCACATGGCAAGGGATGAGCAATAATGCTGGATGATATATTACTATTTCAATATTCCCCCTTTTTCTCTGTCATCTAGACAGCTCACATCAATGCAAAGCAACCCTCCCTTTGATCATCATTATCATTGTAAAGTGCTCATCCCGCCCTATATGCGAATGAAAAGATCTAAAGGGATAAAAGGAGCGCATGAAGAGGGTATAAGGTAGTAATGTGTATTGGTAGCAAAAAATATACACAAAGGCTGATTGGCAACAAGACCGGTGGATTGTAAAAGCTACCCATTGCAGCTGTATAGAATATCTCCCAACAATGATCAGCAATGCAGCTAAGGAAAAGTAGGAGAGGATTCATCAACAAGCTCTTGCACAGGCTACTGGTTATGCACACAAAATTCACTTTTTAAATGACGCCACCTGTATACTGCTGCTGTGTGAGAACGTTATTAAAGGGACTACCTACATATGCATTATCTTCGTGTAACGTATGTCACATCCCATGAGCCAGTGTTCCAATGTTCGTTAATATACAAAAAGCGGATACACTGCGATGTACGCTTTGCGTTTGATATATTGGCTCGATGATATATAGGTTAAGGCTGACAATGTAAGGGAGGAAGGAATAATGACATAGTGCTAGTTATCGAGTGGCGGTAGCCAAGAGATCTAAAGGCCTAAACAGCACTATTTGGCATTCTTTTGGTCGTCTCAGGAAATCATCAAACTCATGCCAGGTATAGCCCCGTGACGGATGTTTGCACAAGGCATCTGCACGTAGGCATTTTTCACTACAATAAAGCGATTCCTAAGAGGGGGAAGTCATTGTTAGAATGATAAGAAAGCGACCTTACATGGTGACAGCGTTCATTGTATTTGCTGGAAGGGGATAATGGCACACTTACCGACAATGGTGAGATGGCATTGTCACAATAGGTGCACCAGTTTAGGTCGATTGTTGGATAATCGGTCATTGTCGCGGTGGAGATGATGGTGATTTCGCTCTTTGATGCCAGGTATAGTAGCAAGGGTGCGTTTAATGTTGACAGCGAGTGGAGAAGGAACACAGAAAAAGATTCATTGCTGCTGCTCAGTATTTGGGGAGATTGCATTTTTACGTCATTTGTTGTAGTCGTCGGTATTGTTGCTTCTTTATTGGGATATCCATGATCCAAAGAAGGTACTTTTTTGTATAGTTGATCACAAGATCACATGTGCGTTTGTGGGTCGCGTATATAAGCCTTGCTTTAACCTTAAATTATCCAATGGGGTTTATCATTTCCTCACGAGATGGTCTGTAGCCGTTGGATTGGATTTCTCGCTGTTGGCTTCAGTCTCTCATGCACATCAACATGGTGGGCGGGAGGTAAATAGGTAACTAACTAACAATGATTCAAGTTTATACAAGCACCACGTTGCCGTAAATCCGATGCAATCCTGATGCACGTGGTATGCATTCATGCAAATCCATTTTCAATGTGTGATATGCAGTATATATCGGACATTATCGAAAACAATGACAAAAACAAAGGTGTCAGACTGCATGGGAGCAAGGTTGTGTGCTCTGCATTGCACTTCGATCACCCCACGTGGCTTCAGAGCCAAGGTGTTGTAAAAATATAAGTGGGATCACCATCCAATCGCATGGGGGTCGGATTTGCATTTACTTTTTTCGATGATGTTATCAATGCTTATCATGGTAAGGTTCCCATTCAACGATATCATTTATGTATGCAGCAGGAGATGTAGTAGTTGATACACAAACGTTAGCATCATATGTATTTCGGAAACTACTCATGCTAAATAAACACAATCCCATCTATGAAATACCTATGCGGATTATCATTACATGATGTGCGTTGCCTAGCCATCAGGATTAACAGGGCTACGCTTCCAAAAGAGGATTATGAAGTGTTGGCTCGCATGAAATTGGTGTAACAATACGCGCTGATGAACGATGTCAAACAATCGAGGTATCCAAAGAACTTACACTCTACCTTCCCCTCATGTCCTATTACAAGATCCATCTAAATATACATTCCATGAAAAATTAAATCCGTGTGCAAAGCACAAAATTAGTTTTATGAATTCCAAGTGTGGGGATATGAATGATATACAAAGTGATGTAAAAAGAATGGAAGGTGGTATCGCTGCACAATAAACTAGAGGTGTTGTTGCTTGAAGAAAGGGAAAGTGATAACTCATAGCTGACGTCGCAATCTTGTTAAGAGTGGGCGAATGAAGTTTCCACGACGTGGATCCGGCATGAACAACCACAATAGCCACATACATGATGATGTCGCCACACAAAATGGTAGCATGGCCTGCACACCCTGTGAGCCGATAAGTACGCCGGTAGCATATGGGAAGACCGCTGTCCCTGCGCTTGCAAACTACATAGATCCAATGTTTGTTGGCTACTTTTCAATATTACCACTTTGCATTTACATACCGCTGATAGGAAACCCACTGCTGTAGCATATAGCTTGGTAGGCATGATTTGATGGGCAACTGAAACTGTAGTCGGGAATATCGGTCCAAGCGTGAATCCAGTTACCACGAGTGCTATATATCACAGGTCATTAAATGAGGATGTGTTATCTATACCGGATATCAGCATTATCACTCACCTGTTGCATTTGCTCCAATGTAAGGGATCAACCACAGTAAGATCAACATGGCAACGATGATAGTAAGGTAGACGTACACCATACGCTTCTCTCCAAATCTTGAAGTGACGAATCCAAGAAACAAGCGTCCGGCACAAATACCAGCCCAATATCCTGACATGACGTGCGCCATAGCAACTGTGTCTGAGCTGCGCGCTGTGATGAGAAACGTGTAGCCCCAATTGCCGATGGTAACTTCGGTGCCAGTGTAAAATAGTAGAAAAGCACAACCCACGTAGCATATACGATAGTTGAGCACCTGTGATAACAAATTGGGTTCCTTTGTTTTGCCATCGAATGATTCGATATCGTCCTCGGTTGACGATACCACAGTTGGACAAGTGCTGCCCAGGCTGTCGTGATCGCTGTTGTTGTCGTCGTTGCTCTCATTCTGCAGCTGTTTCTCGGCTAAAGCGGCATCGGCTTCGCGCTCTGATCGAATACGTAGCTTGCGATAACAAATCAGGATTGACAACGTGTTGAAGCCAGCGAATCCGCACATGACCTTGTATGATGTGTTCCATGGTTGACCTTGGGCCAGAATGGCGGAGGCAAGAAGAGGACCGATAAGGCCACCCGCACCATAGAATGCTGTTGAATGAAAATTGTCAACCCAGCGCCATGAAATCATTGTACTACTGCTGATTGATCCGCTACTTACCATGCAAAAAACTAAGCATGAGCGTGTTGTGTGGCATTTCACCACATACAACATTAGAGCTTGCTTGTGTAAGAGCAACTCCAAACCCAACGGCAACCATGAATACGCACATGACCGGGAATGGCAATGCAAAGAGGATGACAAGGAAACCAAGCACCATGGAGATCGATCCGATTAAGGCTGTTTTGGCTTGAGAAAGGTACTTTATCAAGAACCCATTGGATACAGCAGCTACTCGCACAATTGTAAATAGATGTGTATGAGGATAATAAATGCATCTATCTTACCCATCATATAACCACATGTGTTACAGAGAAAGATGATAGAGACAACATACTGAGATAATCCATAATGTGCTTTGATACTTGGTAGCATGATGCCCAATTGGCTATCGTTGATGCCGGTAATAAATTGAATAAAGAAAGCTTGTATCATTGGTAAAAAGTATGGCTTGATCGTTTGCCAGCGCTCCATCCAGCTGCGTTTATGTATATGAGATAATGGTGGTGGTGGTTGCCCATCACCTGCGGTGGCACCATTTGGCATGGTCGATTTATCATCGTGCATCATCACCTCAGAAGGCAGTGGTGCACCAGAAGGTGATGGTAAATGCTCAGCCGTGGTGATCATTAGAAGAAAAAGCGGAAAACCAACGATCGAGTGAAATAATGGATCAATCCACAGCGAGCATAGGCTTTTTAAATGTACGTGGTGATGGTGATTGTTTCCGTGAATCAGTATTGTAGATAATTATGGTATAGCAACTATGCTACTGAATTCCCCGCCGATTCCGGACCACGATCTTTCCCTGAAATGGCAGATAACGATTGAATTTGACTTTATTCCGTTCCAAGAGTGTACAAACATTGGAACATGGGCATATATGGTATCTCATACTGGCTCATGTAGATAACGCAATTGGTGCATTTTGTCGCTTGGACCACATTAATGATACCAATTGAGAAGCTCATAATCTTAAAAGCATGGATTTTGCCATGTGCGATATATTTTGCCATGGATCATTGAAGACCATGACATGTTTTAAGTTTATTTTTTAGCACTTCCCATGATTCACTCCCACATACATCAGTTAGCAAAAGCTCTTTTTACCAAGCTCATGCTCAATCGGTTAATTGCAGCAGCCGCGGATCACTAGGCACCAATACAAAGATGATACACCCGATCATCACTATTTTGAATCGTCGTACAAGTCATACACTTGGTTCAAAGACCAAACTCTAAGCTGAGTACGGGAGAGAGGACAACAGAAGTGGCTCGCTGACTATATTCAAAGATTTGTAGCCGCCAATTCTTGTATATAATAGATACAAGGTAAGATTCGCATGATCGGTAAAATGGGTTCATTGTCAGCATTTAGAAAGTAGAATTATATCCGTTTGCTTTTCTAAACGCATACAAACGTCTGTTCTCTTTGTTTATTTCAAAGGGATTATACCGTGCCTTTTTTCGTGCATGCCGGAACCCCAGACACTTGATTTTGGCCTCTTGTTACTTGAAACAGGTGTTGCGATTCCCTGTGCTCATCTAATAAGGCATCATTTGCAATCGCCTTAGTAAGCAGCCTCTGCCTGACTACCAATCCGATGAGCTGGTACCGTGTATCACGATGCATACAATAACCAGATTCACCAATGCCAGTATTACTGTGATCATCTCAATTGACTTGCTGTGATATGTCGATCACTATGCTACTATAAAGACCTACTCATTATCTCGCAGCATCTTATATGTAATTGCGTTCTGCCATGCACTAGCTCCATGTAAAGTGCCACATCTACATATGCATTTTGCATCGTTCTTTTACCCTACACCACATGTCGGCCGCAACTCCACCATCATTACACCTCCATCTAGCGGGGAATGATGAATATCAAACACCATGCTCTATTCCGAAAAGCTCATTTACAGGTATTCTCCTATTACAGTTGACCACTTTTTATTTTGATCCTATTTGCATGAGAGGCTCTGGATGGCAAGGCGTTACTAGTTCTTTTAGTTGTATTCATGCAAACAAGTCAGCGGCGATTGTGTTGCATTATTGTGACGTGAGCATATCCCCGACGATGTGCAACCAAATGTCTCCCTTTCTTGTTAGAGTGCGCGTCTCTTTATTCAACAACATAAGACAATGACACTACGCATCGCAACCCAAAGATTATTCAGAACCCGTTTGGCAGCACAACGACCCATGTTGATGGCAGCTTCAGTGCGTGCAGAGTCGACATTGAATACTGGCGAGGTGCTTGAAGATCCTCAAATTGGAGATTATCCCAACTTGCCACGCTACAGTGCTCAGACACGTGGACCCTATGGCTGGTGGGATCCTCAAGACAAGCGTAACTTTGGCGAGACGGTAAGCCCTGTCATATCACTATATGGATAACATGCTGATTATAATGAGCTTGTTCTTCTTTAGTTGCACGAGGAAGATGAAATCTTTGGTGTATGGGCGCCTGATCTGTTTCGTGATGATCCATGGATGGCTTTGGGTCAACTTGGTCTCTTCTCAGTTGCTGTAGCTGGTTTTTCGCATTTTATCTACAAGACGCATCCTGCTCGTCCAGCGGTATGTAACTACATGCACCATCACTTGCAGTGTGTCGCATCTCTTGTGTGACTATTGTCTTATATGGCTTAACCCTGTAGGCCCAACGCAGATATCCCTATGATGGTCTCAAAAAAGAGTTAGGTGGACGCGACAATGACGTTAGATCCCCTGGGGTAAGAGGCTCTTTCTTATATAGTGGGAAACGGGGGTTGAATGGAATATGGATATGATATTTAGGAGTGGGGAGGAAGGTCAAACCAATAACGACATGATCTGCTTATTGACAACCTGAATCATTTAATAGGCTCGTTCCGACAATGGTCAGTGATGTCAAGATAGTATAGCTTCCGACAAACAGCAAAATAAGCGCAATTTGCAGCAATAAACAGCAGTTAAATCGCATCTCTCTATAATCGATAACGATGTATACAAAAAGAGGAGAATGGAAGAGCAAGAAAAAAACGTTTCCAGTAAGAAGAGAAAAGAGCGTGCGGATGGAGTGTATTGTTCGAGAAGAAGGGGAAAAAAGGCAGTGGTCGAGGGAGGTGTTACATTATCATTTGAGGATTACATACCATTGGCTGGAGAATGTCAAATGCGTTGCCCTGAGAGGTCGTGGAGGTGATGGCTATTCGGACATCGGCAGGATCCAAAAATTGTTTCCAAGGAAGAAACTTCTATCAAGCAAAGGGCACATATATATACAGACACACTAGGTAAAAGCTTCTGGGGCGGAAGAAAAACACTCTCCCTCTTTCTCTCTCTTCTTTTTCTTTGTTCACTTCTTCTTTTGTCTTTCCCTTTTTTGACACAATACACATATTCAACATGAAAATCATCCCTATTGGTGTTCTCGAAGACAACTACTCTTATATCCTGATTGACGACAAGACAAAAGAAGCCGCTGTCATTGACCCGTAAGATATGGTACACAAGATGAAATATTACAAATGATACTGAAACCACCGGTTGCAGGGTTGAGCCTATCAAGATTTTGAACGTGATCAGTCAAACGGGGGCGAAACTATCCAGGTAAATCATAGTTGTTTTTGTTTGTGTCAATAATCACAAGCCCCACGATCAACAATATTTACATCCCCTTGTTTTGTCAATAGTGTATTTATCACACATCACCACTGGGATCATGCTGGCGGGAATATTGAGCTTGTTGGTAAGGATACTATTATCGGCAAAACGGTGATGTGCGGGGGACAAAAAGTGGGAATCAAGGATCCAAGTGACACAACCAACCACATGCCGATTCATTCACACACATACCCAAACATGATACAATAGCGAAAAAACCCGGCCTTGCAGTATATGGTGCCGATGCCCGCATTCCAGAGATCAACTATGTCTGCAAAGATCATGAAGAATTTAAGCTTGGGTCACTTGAAATCACACCATTACACACACCTTGTCACACCAAAGGCCATGTATGCTACTATGTTGTCGATCCTGCTACAAACGAGAAAGCTGTCTTCACTGGCGAGTATGTATCTTTAAAGGAAGGAAGGAAAAAAGGTTGAGAGTGAGAGAGAGGAAACGATGGGGAAGGTTTTGCTATATTACGTTGTCCTCCTTTATTAATGCATTACGCATAGCACTCTTTTCATTGCCGGAATTGGAAAGTTCTTCGAAGGTGATGCACGGGACATGTACCGAATCCTCTTTCATGTTATCACAAAGCTTCCTGATGATACTTGGGTCTATTGTGGTCACGAATACACAAGAAACAATCTCAAGGTATTTATATCTTTGTTGACATGCTTATCACATTTCAGTATTGCTCACCTGACGCCTTGCCGGATTAGTTTGCGCTTACGGTTGAGCCACAAAATGAAGCATTAATGGCGAAATGGGCCTGGTGCCAAGATAAGACCATCACTGTACCGTCAACCATCGCACAGGAGAAAATGTACAATCCTTTCTTACGAGTCAACGAGCAATCGCTTCAAATGTTTGCAGGCAAAACAGATCCAGTTGAGACGTTGGCTACCTTACGAGAGCTCAAGGATGCATTTCGATAGAAATCACATTTCTTCCTACGCCATTATCCACGCCATTAAGCTCACATTCACCATCACATCCACACAATCCCACGCGTTTCGCCCTCATTATTATTATGCATCTCATCCCTTATCTTTCAATCCATCATCATGCGCTCTTTCCAATGTATAGTCTTATTGATATTTTGATGCGGAAACAAGATCCATAAATACACTATCATCCAATTATGAAGCGAAAGTCTACAATTGCGTATTAGGATAGACGCATACGCGTTCTGTGCAGGGCTTGACACATTCCGTTCTTGATTCAAAGTCAAGCAATCTGGAACCAATTGTTAATAAGCATCATATCGATGTTCTTTTTTTCCTGTTTATGATCAACGTCAGCTTTAGTATAGCATGCTTCATCACCTGCTCCTTTGACCTATATTCATTTGTTGCCAATCCCCATCCCGATTGGGAGCACAACAAGCTCAGCGTAATGTATTTTGCGATATACGTGATGTCTATACCCATGGTTAGCAGCTTCAATAGCTGCATACAATTGATCTGATATTATAACGGCAAATCAAGCAAGAATAGAAATTACTTGACCCAGGCCGCTGGGTCAACCCATACATCGCTTCACGGCGTCCATAAATTTGGCGCTTGAAATTTAACAGGAATTGCCACGCAATAGGCCTTCCGATTATTACCATGAATGTGGTTATAGGAATAGACCAAAAGATCGCGTTTTGCATGGTCCATGTCACCCATCCTTTTGATGGATCATACGACATATATTTAGCATTGAAGATTATGATACGCTAGCAGGCACCTTTATATGGGTAAAACAATAACCCATTTTCACTCCTCATCCAGTTTCCTTTTCGGATCGACATGCAATGATCGTTGCCACGTGTCGTGTCGGGTGACGGATGTGCCGCATCTCACGCGTCAAACTGAGATCCATTCTACTGATTTGTCCTCGCACCTTTTAGAACATGAATAGTATACCCGATGAATCGGTTAGCGGAAGGCTCACCGATGACATTCATTACATGTGTATGCATTGCACAAAATATGTGATACGGCACACAGCGTGATATTGTTGTGCTAATACGCAACAGCGAATCTTTCCCCGCTGACCCTGATTCTGGGGGATCAATGTTTGGCATTGGATCGAAAAATCACCAAGAATAGGGCGTACCTCAATGATATCATATAATTTGCTTCGGTTAGCCGGATATCGACATGCGAAATCTACCATAGATGTGGGTGGTAGCAAACGACCCGAGACAAAAAAATGAATCGAGGAGCGTGAAATTAAAGTTCCCTTCATTTCTTTTCAGAATATGAGCTGGCGACCATTACAAAATGATGTGCATCTTTGTGTCATTTGCTACTCATGTTACACAACAGCCTATGGAGCGATTATATGCTGAAAGAGAAAAAGGGCAATGGTTTACTTGTTGGTCGCGTGCTTTCCCACCTCCCATTGCTTTGTCCCATAGTCAATGTCATGCAAGTCTTATAATGTTAACCTTACACGTGGTATCCTTCATTTTTAGTCAAAGTGTATGGGCATGGATATGCGTAAAGCTACGTTTTCAATACCTGGATTGAATCGCCTTTTAATCCCACAGAAATATATATGCCAACGAAATCTACATTCAAGTTTCTTGCCTTCAGCATTGACTCCGATCAGCGAGAGCAATCCAAAAAGGGAATGGAGGAAGTGGGGTGTTAGCAAATAGGTGGAAGAAGGTACCAAAAAGTAGGAAAAAGATCAACCTGCTGGGTGCATATAGCGGGATGCAGCGTAGCTGATATGCATTAGAAACCTTTTTCTTCTAGCACAGCACAACCCCGCTCGGCGATAAAAGGCTGTGTCCGCGTCCATTACTGCTAGCATGGCTTCCATGTGCTATTTGTCGCGTGGCGGGATCGGCAAAAGGGGGTTCGAGAGCGTGCCTGAGAAAGTGTACAACTGGTGACATGGTAGTAGATCATACCAGGCTCATTACGACAGTGTCCCTTGCCATGTATCGTATAGGCAACGCTGCCAAAAAGGAAAGCGGGCATTATGGTGCCAAATACAGAACATGTTACTTACCAGGCAACTGTCAATTAACAGCAACTTCAAGAGCTATGGTTTGCATTTGTCTTTGTTTATTGCGCCGATGCTTTCTGTGCAACCCTCGCATCATTGTGATTTACTTATACCGTGGTGCATTTTCTTGCTGCCCCAATCACTTACTCTCTACTTTTTATCTTCCTTTTTCTCTTTTCTCTGTTTTCAGTGTGTGCACATTACTTGGCCTGTCAATAGTAACCTATCTTCGTCATTTACCATTTACCCATATTATCATCTGTAAGCTACCTCATATCATTCATTCACCTTCTCGTCGACCATTATCGTGATGAATCTGCCATACATTAATGCATCACAGCCTCATTCCATCCATGCCAATGCTACCCCTTCTTTCAATATGCCATCATCTATGCCCTTTCTTCCACCTGATAAAAGCACATCAGCACCTACAATCCCGTCTCATACTCCAAAAGAGCCATCAGAACCTCCCAGACCTACAACAACTCATAGCACACCAACTCCTCGCAAGCGTACTCGCGCAACGCCTGAACAACTTGCAGTATTAGAAAAGACTTTCAGCACCAATCCAACACCCAATAGCCGTGTACGTGAGCAACTTGCAAATGAACTCGGTATGCCTGATCGATCGATTCAAATATGGTTTCAAAATCGTCGTGCCAAAGTGAAAAATATGGCGAAACGGTCATCGATGCTTCACAATGAAACGGTGCGTATGCAGTATTACGCAGCTGCAGCTGCATCAGCAGCGTGTCAAGCAGCTGCATTCCATCAACAGCAAATGGGCACCAATGACAGAGCTATGAACACGCCTGATCTTTACTACTACTATTATTATTACTATTACAATCAACAACAGCAATATAGACAATACACTGGCAACCATACACCTTCTCCATATGCACCACCACCTCCTCCTATGATGGGAGATTTGGGATCGACACCACCACCTCCACCAGCATCCTCTTCAATCCCACCCATACCACTTCCTCGACATCGACGTGGTTTGAGTGAAAGTGCGACTACACCCAACTGTAGCCCACATCGCTTACGTGCACATTCACTTGGACCCTATCCTTTACCAGCCAACCATCAGCATAATAGTCATCACATGCCACGCCCAATGTCTGTGGATCCCTTAGATCCAACCCAGAATCGAAGCAGAAGTTACACATCTCCAGCTGCACCACCATGGCCTGCCTTATATGAGCAATCACCATCATCTTTCAACAATGCTGCCCCTGGTAAAGTATATATATACATACCATGTGGCCATCTAATTATACTAATGTATTATCATTATCCATGTAGCCATTCCATCTAATACTTCAAGTAGTATTGGCAGCAATACCAATGGCAGCGGCGATGTTGATCGTTTTTCAGCAGAGGCTCTTCAAATTGGTACTTGGCGACGTATGACCTTGCAGCCTGAAGATATGGTGTGTAATTTTGATACCCAGCGTCGCATGATGGTGTGGACTATTCGCAATGGTGCACAGCAATTTAAGATGGAATTTCCTTTTGATACCATTCTGCAAATAAGCCTTGAACCAATATTAGAGCGTCTTGGTTGGGCACGCCTTGAGTTTCGGTTGGCTCAACCTGAAGGCGTTGCTTTCTACATGATGCAGGACCCTACTAGCTATTGGACACAATGCCGCGACTTTACGCAAGATAGTCAAGCTACCGTTGTGAACATTCATCAATTGGATGGACCCGCTATGCCATTGCAAGCTGAGATTCAACGACTTGTCAGCAATGACCCACACCTTCAAACGGTATTTGTAGATTCGTCTACCGAAATGCTGTCATTGTTTGGGAATTATACCAAAGAAGACGATCTCTTGCTTTTCCAAGGAATGCAGCAACAATGATAGATCGTTACATCTTTTATGAATGAATTCTTTATGGATGAATTTTATGCTAGTAAAAAAATGATGCCTTTTGTGTGGACGGATACATCTACTCTATTATGCGTGCCTCTCACGAATGCCCAAGTATGGCATGTCAATGTTTGCGTAACGATTAACTCCTCCCCATTCCTTTCCCTGCCGTGATCTCGTCAACATGTCAATAACCAAGCAAAGTTTTATGTCAACAACTAATCCCACTATATTTTCCAGCCACTATTCAGCTCCTTCAGAAGCGATTGATATTCGTTCATCCATTTTTGTAACTCCTCTCTTGCTGCTGCTTCGGTGCTTTGGATCTAACAATGACACATGAGCTATCGTATAACCTAACCAGGCAATGAAAAAACACTTACCTTCATGTCACAATCATTCAAAGCTGCCTGGATTTCTTTGCTCTGCTTTTCCAGCTCCTTCGTTTCCTCGGATAGTTGTCGAACAGTCTTTTGAGCGGCTTCATGTTTCAATGGGTAATTGTCGTTAAAGATAGCCAGTTGTTCTTGTTCCTTTTCTCGTTTGGTTGTCAACAGGTTCAGGCTGCGTAGTACATTCTAATATAGACGAGGCTCATTAATCCTTTTCGCTCACACAAAGAAGAGTCCAACTTACTTGGTGGGTTTGTCGAATGCTTTCACGTTGAGCATTAACATTTTGCTCCTCTTGACTCATAGCTCGTTCTTCTTCCTCGGTCTGAATACAATCGCCCATATCCCGCTTCGAATCCCATAACCTCTGTCGTGCTAGATCCAATGACTACATAATCGTTTCATCCCCCAAATCAATCAGCTGTCGCCTATTTTTTGGCACGATCCATCCCATGCATACCCGTATGAGCTCTTGCAGATTATCTACTTGCTGCTTCTGTTCCTCCAATTGTTGCATCATTTGTTCCATTCGTTGCTCTTCAGACTGGAGACTCTTTTTCAATTCTGCAAGGATCTATAAAATATAAACCCATTCAGTGATTGCTATACAATCTTCGTATGTAGCGTACCTCTTGCTTCTCTTGTGGACCTATATCGAGCAGGGATTTGGTTGGATTGACTTGATTTAACAGCTGCAGCAAGTTGAATTGTGCCTCTTCCTATCAAAACATAAATAGTGAGAGACAGCATCTAGCTTCGATCATAAGCCATCCTCTTACCATTTCATCCTTCAGTCTCCCTCGTTGTTTTTTGAGCTCATTAGCTTCCGCAATAAGTTCATCCGCTGTTTTGGCTATTTCCCGGAGCGAGTAAGCTTCAGTTTGACTCTCGGCTTCCAATTGTTGAATGGCGTGTTCGACCTTTGGCATGTCTTCCCTATCATATTCCTTCAGCAAGAATGAAAAGGAGTATTTCCCATGTCCCAACCCAAGTACCTTTCAACAAGCAATCGGCTCTCCCTTCTAGCGATACCTTGTTCCTCTTGATGCACCTTCTCCATCAGGCCATCCTAACGTCATCACCATCATCGCATCAGGATATCATCTCCAAACGCCCTTTCCTCTTTTATAAACCTACCGATTCAATCATCCCTTGTTCAAAGAACTCCCAGCGGCGGTCTCGAAACATTGCATAATTCACCAATGCGCTCATAATACGTGCCAGACGATGTGGAGCAGGATGTGTCATGTCAAGCATCTCAAAGTCGGTGAATCCAATATCTTTCAATAAGGATCGCCTATAGATAATGGAAAATGAGCACTGTATATCGAGCAAGTAGTTGAGGCACAAACGTACATCCTCGAATACACCAGAATGCTTCGAGAAACAGGTTCAAAGTCGGATTCATCCAAGGGAAGTACTGTTGACTCGATTGCTTCATAAATGCTTGGTTTGAGTTGGTATAAAATGTTGAGGAAGATCTGTTCTGTGTGTTCTGCAGTAGGATGCAAGAGATCTTGCTCGGTGACCTTGAGATCCATTTCTTGGAACGCCGTCAGCAGCTGATCGATTGTCAACGTAGGTAGATCGAATATTCGTGTGTTGGAACTCTGGGTATCATCGTGTTTCTTTTCAAAGACTCGACTGCCGCCAACCATGGTTATTGGAGGGGAACAAGAAGCACTTGCATGTTCCACAAAACTCGTCGCGTCGCGTGAATCAATTTCAGCAGCTGCCAGATCCATACCACTCCTTATCGCGTACCTTAGAATCCCATCCACTACCATGTTTTATGATATCCAAGTCCATAAATAAAAGTAATCAAAATTCCTTGGATCATGTAACCTATGTTCGCAAGCGAAGAAAGGGTCTTACTTAAGTCTACTCACACCCATCACTTTCTCATCACGTGTCTGCATCAAAAGATCATCCAAAATCTACACAGGACAATGCTTCTTTCTTGATCTGCAAAGCCAATATACAACAAAGGTAAAATATGACATACAAATAGATACACAATGTGAAAGAGAAATATAACTAAAATACTATGCTACAAGTGGTAAACTGCGCACGGCGATTACACGTGTTTTGGAAAGAGATACGTTGAATATAGGTCTAAGCGGTGGAGGAGAGGAGACGATTGTTGTTTTTTAACAAGATATGATTAAACTCTCTTGAAGGGATAGAAGCCACCATAAATGACACGGAGAACACCGACAAGGCAAGCACCAACGAAGAATAATACACCAGCAAAGATGACAGCACCATCATAATCAGGAACTTCGGTGCGGTCGACAATGGCAGATGCGACAGGCTGACCCAGCAGACCACCGAAACACCAAGCAAAGAATGCCCAACCCGTGCCCGAGTCAACTCTTTCGATACCGACAATCTGAGCTGTGAGGGCAGTAATCATGGCAATGTAACCACCACCTACAAAGTGATACAAAAAGATTAGATTTTGCTTTGCAACATAGATGATATATGCAGATTGCATGATTACTTACCAAAGACACCATACATGGCACAGAAGCCCCACAAGCCAGCTTGATCAGTGGCTGTAAGCCAAACAGCTAAATGGGCCACACAAGCCATCAGGCCGCAAAAGACGCCCATATTAAAGCGACCGACATAATCGCTCAAGAAACCGACACCAATCTTGCCAACAATCATGCATGCTGACATGACGGAGTTCATGTTGGCACCGATGAAACGGTCATAACCCAAGTACTTGGCATAAGAAGGTATAAATCCGGAGGGAATCTAAAGAACCAGGGGTATAGCATGAGCAACTGCTACGGATTCGGTAAATCGCACGTGTTGTACAACTTACATAGAAAGCAAAGTTGCCAATAAAGTGGACAAAGAAATGGATGATAAACTTTTTGTTCTTCCAATCTTGCCAGTCGATGAAGGGTACATTTTTGGCTGGGGGATTTAAACGCCAGCTAGTACAGGCGGCGATGGCAATGAGTACAAGCTGCATAAATCCGAGGATACGAAGTGCCCAACGATAATCAAGGCTCTCGAAGCATGCACTTGCAATGTTCGAAAACACAAGACCACCAACACCTGAGGCTGCCATTGTTATGCCGACGGCCAAACCACGACGTTTTGAGAACCATTCTTGAGGACCACGCAAGCATGCAAACCATACAAGCGATGAAGAAACACCCGACATGATACCTTGTGTAATGTATAATTGCCACACCTAACCAAAAACTGGTAAGAAGCTGAATGTACAACATAAAAACATGGGACACATACCGCATTGGTGATACTGGCAAGCATCATGGCAAGCGAGCTGGTGATACATGCAATGCCCAACACATAACGATCATCGAACTTGGAACCCATCCAGAGATAGATTGGACCAGTGATATTACAAAGACAATACCACAATGAGCCGATCCAACTAAGTGCAGTCATATCTCCAGGATATACGGATTGGTACTCGCTATAAAATACGCCCCATCTATTCATGTAGGTGGAGTTTGAGTAAAAATTCAAGTGTCACAATTCGATCTCAACTTACGAATAACCATAACCTTGGCTAATGACCCGATCAAAGCAGGAAAATGAAATTTGATTAGATAATGAATAAAAAAAACTTCAAGCATCAAAAAGCAGGTACACCTACGTTGCAAAGAAGCCCTGTACACAATGAACAATTGCATATTAATAAATACAATTCAATTGAGAGAAATGATTATAAAAGACTTACACAAAATGAACCGAGTACAACTAGCCATGCTTTCCAGCCACCATCTGGCGGCTTGTTGTATAGGATCTTTTCGCCATCATGCTCGGAATACGATACGTCGTCGGCAGAAAGCTTGGGTTTGGCTTCGATATCGTCGAAACTGTTATGGCGAGATTCTTTTTCGGTAGAAGAAGACATGCTTAAACAGAAGAAAAAGTGGGGAAAGGGGGGAGATGATGTTCTTTTTAAATTGAAAGGACTTCACAGAAAAGATCGAGTGTTACTTGGTGTCACCTGAGGATGAAAAGTATTTTGATGGCCCGCTATAGATAGCGTTATCAAGTTGGGGAGTGGTAGGGTTTGCGGCTGGATGACGGCCATTCGTCGAAACACCCGATTGATGAATAATAAGCACCCAATCATAGCCCAGATCTGGTTGTGGAAAGACCATTGACATAAAGACTTACCACTCGTCCCCGTTCGACCGGCAGGTACCAGCTATTGATATGACCTCCTTCGTTACGATTTTATTTCCTTTTTCACGGCTCCACAATCGCGATGATGCTATAATTTTCTCACCCCCAGGCCATCTGATCTGGGGAAGACTTTACTAGCCATCAACCACGTTTCACCAACATCCAAATAGGGATCAATCACTTTTCTAAAATGGAAATCACACTCTCATTGGAACAATGCATTTTTTTGACAGGTGCCATTTCACTTTCTTGCATATGCTTGGTCTCCGCGTGTCTAACATCAATTACTATCCTTGAAACTGAGGATGGAAACACACAAAGAACCAATCAATGGAACGTGTCTGTTGCAAAGAAAAAGAACCTCACGACTTACATACCACCCGCGTTGTGGTCTATTAATACTCCTCTACGCTTTGGCTTTTAACTTGATGTCATGGTTTCCTCTAACGGATGCACGCCGTACATGCTGCACCACGTCGCTCAAGGTTTAATTCTGATGACCGATGTAATCAGCATAGAACAGCTTTAGTCCCATCTTATTGTTGTTTATTAATGACATTACCCCATCACAGCTTGGTTCCCTTATGGGCAATCGCTTGTCATGGCAACCCCTGTTACTAGACAACAGCCCCCAAATTTTCCATGAAACAGTTGACTATACACCTAACCAGTAGTCTTAGTCGTGCACAAACACACCCATGTTGCTCTCTCGGATGATATCCTTTTTCGATACTACGGTGTCGCTACCCGAATATTCAAAGCACGCGCATCTGATCATGCTTGGTGTGTGACACGTTTGATATGTGGACCTCGATAACCATGTGCAACCATGACCGCATCATAATCGTAGCCTGGGGGAGGCGATCATGTAATGCTTTGCCAAGAATTACGCACACGTGTGTGTCCCAATTGATATCATATTCCACCACCGCTATCTCCTTCTTCACACTAGCCTCTAACACTATGCAGAATGTCTAAAGGCACAAAGCTGCGAACCAGCAAGGCAATGACAATGTAATAAGTAATAATAATAAAAGAAGTCGTATGATGCTGTATCCTAGACACTACTCTCTCACGCATTTTGGATGTAATCTTTCACACACAACTTGATGTTACTCTGACGTCAATGTTTTCGTTTCTCTTCTTTTATGATGACCATGTCGTGCTAGTCACAAAATACATGACGGGAAGTAATGATGTTGTGACTACATACGGTGAATTATATATAGGGGATGCGAGTTGATAGTATTATTACTAATCATTGGTATTCATTGTTAAGCAGCAAAGGAGCACGCTTCTTCACCACTATATACGTTTATGGAGATCCCAGCCAAAGCTGTGTTGTTGACCTATTAAAAATTTATAAAGGAGGATGCTGGTAATACTCTAATTGAGCAAAGGATCTTTGCAAGACATTTTGACAACACTCATCTCTGTGTACGGCAGAGTCAACCAATATATGGGAAAGCGGCTGTCAAACCTTGTTGGTTTCCGGGATACTGGTACGATCCAAAGTACTCATTCTCCCACCCTCCCACCAATCACAATAGTAGATAACTATCAATTCAGGGCACATACATCGTACGAGTAGGCTTAGATGCTATACAAAAGTGAGGTATAAGATTTATTTGTAATCAGCATTGTTGTCTTCGTATCTAGCCGCGGGAATCATAATATTTTCCTTCTGCTATTCAGGGTTTGTCGTCCAGTAACGCAGAGACACTTGTTAGGCATAATGTACCTTTTTTTGAACATGACCACTCTCTATCACATGTCTCGCTATATCACACCAATGGCAATCTCACTTTATCAAAGCCGGCCATCCATCAATTAGAAGATGATTCACAAGGCTTACATTCTATACGATCTATGCATAAGCTAGAGGAACTATTGATTGACAAACATCATAAGAGTGTTTTTATTTCATATGGGATTACAAAAGTAAAACCTATTGCTTCCAGATCTTGTGTTCCAAACCCATCTCGTTGTTAGGAGCCAAACCAACGCAAGCACGAAGGATGTTTTCAATAGCAGAGCGTTGTCTACCAAGAGCATTGACAACGGGAGTGCCAGGGGAAACCATGGGAGCCTTAAGCATGTAGCTCAACAAGGACATGACACTGTGGAAGGAGCTGAACTTGGTCATATCACCAGTCTTGTATTGAACACGAGTCAACAATTCGGAAAGGACCACCAAGTCAATGATCAAAGGAGAAGCCAAGAAAGAGTCTTCGCAAATATTGTAGACCGAGATGGATTGACGACCACCCATGAAGATATCGCATTCGTATTCGTCAAGGGCACGCTTGGAATCACCGACCGAGGGGACATACTTGATGACAACGGTGTGATCAGGGTGCTCACCTTCCTTGTACAAGATTTGGTTGGCAGCGACCATATCATCGACGACGGTAGACTTTGAAATTTCCTTGGAGCGGAATTGCTTGTGAGAGGACAAGTTTTTGCCGTCATTGTTACCAAGATGGTTGTAGGAAGTAATAGCCACAGGTTTGATACCAGCATTGACCAAAAAGTCAACAATCGCCGACTTGAATTTGGTTTGACCCGACTTGAAATCATCACCACCGATAAGAGCACGTTCACGCTCAGCAAGTTGGATAAGGCCAGGAACAAAAGTGTTTTGAGGAGAGCCATTGATGAAAGGAACATTTTCCTCGATACAAGCCAAAGCAAAGATGGATGAAGGAGCCACTTCAGGGTGAGAAGATTGAACAGCAGCCAAAAAGTTGTCAGCAGTATCATTGACGCCTTGAATGATTTCAGCGTAACGTTCGGTGTTGGCAGTCCAGACAACAATGACCTTATCAAGTTGATTGGCGGACTTGAAATCACGAATGTCCTTGCGGATTTGATCACAATGTTTACGCTTGTCATCACCAGGAATCAAGTTGTCAGCACGATCAGCTTGGTTGGCAGCAATGAAATCGGGATAGTAAATGGAAGGCAAAGGCACCATGGTGGACATTTCCTTGTGGAGTTGACGTTGGATATCGTACTCCAAGACCTGAGCACGTTCCATGGCATCACCCAAGTTCATACCAGAGATATCCCAACCACCAATGACCATATCAGTAGGATCCACCATAGGCAACATCTTGTTCAAAGGAACATAAACATCCTCGCCTTCGGGAGTAACACCAAGACGAACAGTGGAAGCTTGAGTGACAGAACCCCAGTAATTGGGTTGATGCTCACCACTCTTGGTACGCCAGGTAACCTTGTTCTTATGAGCGAGAATCGATGCAGTCAAAGTGGTGCCATTGTTACCACCCCAGCCAACCATCATCAAACTAACAATGATCCATTAGCCTTCTTCTTGTTATATATATATACCAGCTTCGTTTTCCTTACCCAACGCGAGGAACCTTGGTTTCAGTCTTGAAGTGATAGACTTGTTCCACGGGTTCAACGGTCATAGAACCATCAGGTTGCTTGTTGACAATGGTGTTGGAGTACGCGTACTTGGACACAATGTGGGAATCAGAGTACTCGACATTGGAGGAATGGACCTTGAAGAGAGGAGATTGTTGAGAAACACCAGCAGAGGCGGGCACAGCAGTGAAGTTTTCAGCGTGGGGAGGGGCCATTTTAAGTTGATTTCTTGGGTCTGTCACTGCAGCGACGATATCCTCTGTGTGGGTTATGGTTGGACGATAAGAGATTGGCGAACTACAGAATATCCAAAAGTCAATATAAAAGAAAAAGATTCAATGCAATGCAAGCCATACCGTTGTTCCTAGACTTAGAGAGGTGCAAACTATCTGTTTTGCGCCTCAATAATAACTCAAAGGTTTTGTGTGGGGGAGAAAAAAGCGGACAAGGATGCACGAACAAGCTGCCTTTTATCTCTTGTCTCTCTCCGAAACCCGGATCCTTTGACAGCACCCGCTTTAAATTTTCCACCCCAGAAAGTAACACGAGATCTTATCCGCGCCCTTTTCGTCGTGGGGTTGACATGACAACAACAACCACGACAACCCGATCTCTCTTTCCTTTGCTTAGTTCACAATCATCATTCATGTTATAATCCTATGTGCATGTCCGTGTATGTGCATTATGTACATGTGTGTGTGCATGGCTCTTTGTAGCAGTGTATCGTATAAGCTTCATCTCGTGCGACTTAGCATGTGCCACGTCAAAACATGGTCGTGTAATTATCAAATTCAAACGTAAGCGTGGGGTGTTGTTATGCAGATCAAGGAGGTTGATGTTTATTAGAAAAAATGCCCGTTTCTGCATGGAATGCTGCAAGTAGCTGTCGAGAGGGAAGAATACTGGTAAAGAGATGGAAAATCCTTGAGTCCACGGAAGATATGTACTGCCACGTGACTTTTTACCGTCTTTGGTCGATTTGATGGTTCACACAAAGATCCACCCCAAAAAAGAGATGATTTACAAAGAGCGTTGTTATTTACACACTGTCATGAAATTCGATATGAACAAATGAATGGCTATGGAAAAAAGGGAATGGGACCGGGAAAAAAAAGAGTGATGCATAATGAATGGGAGGAAAATGATATGAGAGAGAGGAGGGGAGTTAAGCATGTGCCGTTCGCTTTTCAGAAAAGAAACTACTATTTGCACTGGCTTCTCGACTACGCGTAATCCGGCCTTCTCGTTCATCATCATTGGCTACCATATCTCTTTGACGACCTCGGCCTAATTGGGTAGCAACAGCTGTGGAACCAAAACGTCGTTGAAATTTGATAAGCTCACGTGTCAGCATGTCCATGATTTCCAATGATGATTGTTCCTTGCTTGCATTCATCTTTTCAATAGCTTCTTCTGCCACACTCTTTTCTTCATGATGTATTCGGGCTTCCTCTTCCAATGTCGACTCCTCCAGGGGTATTGTACTTGCACTACTCATAGAAGAGGATGGCGAATCGTGGACTTTTCTTTCTGGAATAATAATGGATGCAGGTTTGTTGCCGTTGCTGTTATTGCTACTGTTGTTGTCTTGGTCAGTGCCTGCACCGATAGGATTGTTGGATGATGTTGATGATGATGATGTTGTTTGTGGACAATGACATGCTGGTGACATTGTTTCCTTGTTGGCCATTTCCACTTGAATAGAGCTGATATATTCCAATATTTGCTTTGTTCTTCGATTCATCTCAGATATGGTCATTCTGGCTGATGGATAACGCACTCGAGCAGGTGGAGATGATTCACGTGCAGCTGGTGATAATTTATCAAAGATAGAGGATCGTGCATCGGATGTGCTGGAGCTACTTGCATTATCAACTGGTTGAGGTGTCGATGTTCGAGAACGAGGTTTGCTTCCACCACCACCCACTCCACCGCTTTGTCCACGTTTAGAACCGGATGAATTGGTACGTCGCCCATTATTCGCACGAGGTCGTTTCTCATTCGCTTTGGTCACTCTACCACTGGCAACAGATGATGAATCGCTACCTTGTCGACCATTATCATCGTTCTTGCTCGATCGTCCACTATTCAATCGTTTTGGTTTGCTGATAACTTTGTCCACCTCCATTGCATCATCTATCATTCAATCCATATTAGTCTCTTGTAACCTTGTAAATGATCAATATCCCTTACCTGCAGCAGTATCGGTTTCCAGAGAAGTAGAAGCATGATGCTCCTTTGTATCAGTAGAGGGTGATTGTGACGTTGCTTTTTCATCCACTGCATCCTGTTCATCCAATTGTTGTTGTTGTTGTTGTTGCTGATGTTGTTGAGGTGGTGAATCGGGAATAGGATCAAGTAAAGAACGAGAAAATTCCAATGCATTTCTTGCTGCCAAAACATCTTCAAGTGACATGGATGCTTCACGACTGTTGAAAGTCATTCGTTTCTTCGGAGCTTTCTTTTCAGCATTGGCAGATGCAGCATGGTGTCCTATGGAGCTGTAGGAACGTCTCACCCTATTTCCACAAATCAGTCACTGCATACATAACCTTTGTAAAAAAAATTACTTACCTTCCATGACTCAATCGTATCACAGAGTGATTTTCTGGTTTACATTCTTCACAATAATATTGATCTGGTATATCTTGTTCCTCCAAGCCCACGCATTCACAATGTTGCCATACTTCGCATTGGTCGCACTGCACCATCAATCCCATATTGTCTATATCGATTCCCCCCCCAAGTTAATATATACTCTCTCTCACCCTTGTCCTCCAATTCACACTTACGAGATTCTCCACATACACAACGGGTCACTGATCCACCATCAGTGCTTTCTTCTTCAGAGGTTGATTGTGATGGTTGTGGTTGTGGTATCACTTGTCGCTGTCGCTTTCGACTACCGTAACCATTTCGACCACGTCGCTGTGCAGCTATAACCAGATTTACCGTCAATCAGTTGCAGTCCATCTCGACATTGGGAAGGATAGGTGTGCATTGTTGAGTTCTGGAGTATATGAAAGGAGGGGTGGAAATGGTAGGTGTATGGGTGGGTAGGTGAGGAGAGCTTTAAAAGAAGCCAACTTACTCATTGTAGCTGTGATTGAACGAATGGGTGTTTCCAAGTGGCAATGATAGAATGTTGACTTGAGTAGTGTGTTCGATTATAAAGTCGCGTGTCAATTGAGAGGAAAAGAGAGAAAAAAGAGAGAAAGGACAAGCTGTGTGTGTGTGCGGGAGAATCACCCACAAGCGAACCAGAAAAAAAAGGATGGATTCACAACCCCGCCAAGCGACCAGACTGAACACTCAATCTCACACACTGCGAGTCAAAAGTCAAGGTGTGCTCAAATGCTGATTAGACTGAATGGCACCCCATTGACATGTTCACACGGTGTTGATGAATGGAGTAGTTGAACGAGTGGTGATAAATAGTAGTGATGGTCATAGAGTCTGATGAGGAGAGTGGTACGGAAAAAGACGTCAGCTTTGGAGTCAAGCAATGAAAAAATCTGCGGTTGTTGGCTTGTTGGGGGGAGAGGATAGGGAGAGAGAGAGAGAATCATAGGCAACACAAATGCGTACTCGAAAATCATCCGAAACGCATTACACAACTCTCTTTTTTTTACCATGAAATCGCATCTACCTTCTTACTCAAGCCAAGCTCAATTGAATCGAAGAGTAAGGCGCCAATCTTCTTCTCATACTACTATTCCACCAAGACGATCGATATCATCAGCATCATCATCACCACCTCCACCACCATCCTCGTCACCGCCTCCACCTCCACCTCCACCCCCTCCTGTACCTCCTCGTTATTCGCACAGACCACCATTGACTTCTTCACGTCGATTGCCTTCGCTTCAACATCATCTCAATAATTCATCCTATCCTCCTTTGACAAAAGATCGATTGCAACGGAAGAATAAGCTGGATGCTTTATTATGGGGTAGAACAACAAGTTCCCACCGCATTCCTCGTAGACGCAGTATCTCCAATGGTTATATCTTCCGGCATTTATACAATGAAGACAATCAACCTATCGTATACAATGAACCACCATCCATGCAATATTCTAGCCGCAGTACTGAGGCTTCAGAAGATGCTTATACATCCAACCACACTTCTGGTGACATGGGCCAAAGTGATTCAAGATCAGACATTGTCGGCACATCATCCCATATCCCTGATGCTCAACGTTACATGGCTGGTAGCGAATTCACTAGTACATATCAACACTCATCAGTTGTGGGTGCTAGAGTGAATGCCAGTGGTCTTTCTTCATCACGCGCTCCTCCACACACAAGCCAACAACATTATAGCTCTTCCCGCTTACAGCCAACCAGTAATGCCAGCTCGCACATGTCTGATAGTCGAAGACAGCTCTCTCGATTACTCAAGCTCACTCATACGATGAATAAAGTACCCACTCGACCCGATGCCTTATCAAACGAAAAAGATATGTATTCTGCTGCTGCAGCTGCTGCAGCTGCTGCCATGCGAGCATCTTCGGTGCCTGTTGCTTCACAATCTTGCCGTCAACGTATACAGGCATTCTTACATGGCATGGCTGGCCGAGTGGTCAATACACGTAGCTGTGAACCATCCATCGATCGCATTCCAATGGAAGAAATGGTCATGCTTGCTCATTATCTTGAAAAAACAGCACCAACCAAGGTATACATTCATTATAACATACAAAGAAATTGGGGGCTCATTGTTGTTTGATATAGAGGCCTAGTATGAGTCGATATTCTGTTTCAACATCTGGGGCACACCCACCACTAAATACTTCGCCCACCCAACGCTCTTCTATCTTTCTTGATAACGATAATAACGGTTCTCCCGATGTTGCCACTGCTCATCCGCTCGATCATGCAGCCACTGTTTCGGCTTCCGAATTATCTCAACACCATTTGGGAAGCTTGAGCAATATCTTTTCTCACCGACACCATTCACGAAAGAATACAGAACTATCACAGGCAATCATTGATGAAAGAGGACCTCATCGGCAAAGCAATGGAGGCAACGATATTCCACAGCCATCCAACACCATGGACACTTGCAATCGACGCCGACGATCGTCTCCATTCCAATTCCTGCAAAGTATCCCAGCAGCAATGCACTCGTTCTCTAGAAACAACAGCCACCATCACGTAAAAGACGAACATAACGACACTAGCCATGTGCCCAGTATTCACTTTGAAGGGTGGTCCTTGTGGTGGTTTTCCCCATCACATCCTTTACGTGTCAAGCTTTGGAAGATTGTCGCATCCAGGTACTACATTGTATCCATAGCAACTTGACGATATCTCATCCTAATCACCTTTTATATATACAGCGAATTCAACATCTTTATCTTGTTTCTTCTCTTTTTGCAATGGATCATCCTATCATTTGTGCCTATCAAAGTCAATGCGGACAAGACCAGCTTCACCCATTTGTATCAGTATATCTTACTTGCTATCAATATCATCTATACGTAAGTGACATGCAACATGGGTATATAACGTGATCTTACTAATATAGATGTGAATAGCTTTGAAGCTATTGCCAAAATCATTGTATACGGATTGGTCATTTCTTATCCATCCAAATCAAGGCCCAAGCTATTGAGACTGAGACACCTATTCAGCACAAGGAAACATGATCAGCGTCGCACTTCCTCTGGTTCAATGGGATCAGCACGAGTCCCTGGTTTCGCAGCACCTGTCTTTTCATCAGCACGGAGCGTACGATCGGTATCAGCTATCAATATCCCTGAACGAGTTAATGCAGATATATCGGGAGATGAAATTCCGCCGCCATGGTCACCCATCAACAACAACCAACCCAACGTCGACCCGGATACCAACAATTCCCTTCACCCTTATTCGGATTTCGTTTCTCAATATTCACCATCATCATCCCCTCGTAATAGCAGTCATTGCTCACCTACTTCAGAACACGACCTCTTGGGAAATATCCCGTCATCCACAAAGACCAGCAAGAGTCTCCTTGAAGAAGAGGAAAAGTTTCTCAAAGTCAGCCATGATGCTTATTTATCTCGCTTGGGCAATATTGTGGATACCGTGGCTATTGTATCATTCTGGATCGATTTATTCATCATGCTTTTCGCATCGGGGGAAGAAACATGGTCTCTCTTCAAAGCACTAGCAGCAGCACGGATTTTGCGCTTGGTCGTTGTGACGGAAGGCACAGCGGTAAGTTGCTAATTTTTATACTTGCCTTCTCGTATTCATGTCTGCCGTCGTAATAGGTCATTATTCAATCCCTAAGGACCAGTTTCGATATGCTGTGCAATGTGCTTGGGTTCTTTATCTTCTTTTGGATCCTGTTTTCGCTTTTGGGCGTATTTGTATTCATGAACTCGTTCTCAAGACGATGCGCTGTAGTGGATTTTCAATCTAACAGTAAGTGTGAATACAACATGCCCTTAAATACATGTACACTCATACTTTGGGGAATTTTTTAGATGTCACACTTGTCGAGCCTCCTGTTGCATGCAGCAACCACTATGACGCAAATGGTATCAAATCCGGCGTATATGACTTAGAGAGCGGTATCTACGTTGATCTCCACGATGATGATGGCGTCACATGCAAGCTTGGCCAAGTGTGTGTGCAGAGTGTGAACTATCAACCAGGCTGGGGATATATGAGCTACGACAATATCTTGTATACAATCCTCAATATCTTTACCGTGATTTCCACCGAAGGATGGACCGACCTCATGTATTTCAGCCAAGACAGCATTTCTAGCGTGGCAGCTGCAACCTTTTACTGCTTTTGCATCTATCTCATGACTTACATTATGGTTCCTATGTTTATTGGTAAGTGATACGGATATGGAATAGCAGCATTACTGACTCATTGATATAGCTGTCATTACAAATTCGTTTGCAAGTGCCAGAGGAGATATGCGTCATAGTGCTTTCGCGGCTGGCAAAAAGGCTCGATTACTACTTACAAGGGACATCACTACCAACAGTCAACCAGATAGCACCAATGAGGATTGGGTTTATATCGGTGGTGCTGCACGTAACTCGTACATGGGACAAATCATGCGTAGTCGCACCGATCGTATACGTGTATGGGCGAATTCCATCGTATCCAAGCGGTATTTTCCTATAGCAGGGAGTGTTATTGTGGCTATCAATATGGTGTTTATGGCGCTCTATTCTGCAAAGTTGGACGACAAGGATATACAAAAGATTCGTAAGTGCATCAACCATATTCTTCGATTAGGTTTCTTACGTGCTTTTTGAGTAGACTTGATGAACTTTCTATTCACCTTGCTATTCGCATTTGAAATCACATTACGGATCCTTGGTGCGTCCAGCTGGCAACAATTTTGGAGCTTTTATCATATCCTTTTCTCCACCCCTCATTGATACATTCTGTGATGTTGTAGACATTCATCCTTAACCATTCTCAACGCAACCGTGTGGATTTCTTTCTTGCTGTAGGATCCATGGTGTGCGAGCTTCCCCGTATCCGCGACATGTACTTGCTGCATAGATATCTCCAAGTATTTGCGGTGCTGCGATGTTATCGGCTCGTCAATCTTTTTCCACGCGTGCTTAATCTCTTGGTATGTGGTCTTACGCTGATGTCGCATCGTATCACTAATACACACACACATATATATATATAGTCAAATATTATTGGCGATGGTCAAGGGATCATCAACTTGACTTTCTTTACTTTTTGGGTCCTTTTCTTACTCTGTCCAATATCCATGCAATTGTTTGGCGGTGACTTCAATACGACCACTACAGTCTACGATCAAGAGATGCGATTTGATTCCTTCTTTCAGGCATTCTTGGCTCTCTTCCAGGTACACTATCATAACATGTGTTTTATTTCACTGCGACATCGTTCTTATAAAATCATAATAGATTATGACTGGGGAAAATTGGACCGTAAGGCAATCACAATGTGCTACGCGTAGTACCTCGCTCACCGCTGGTTTTTTCAAAAGGATATCCTCTACTCTGCCATGCACAGCCAATCTCATGCATCTGCCATCTATGCAGGCGTCTATATGGTGTTTTTATATTTCATGGTTCATTGCAAGTATCATGATGAGACATGGTTGACAATATGCAGTAGGCTAATCAATCATTATACTGGTAGATTTGGTGCTCAATCTTTTCATTGCTGTCATCATGGAAAACTTTGACCTTGATGAGGACGCTATTCGACACATACAAATCAAGAAGTACATCCGTCAGCATCGATGGCAGCCAGAATATTTCAAGCTTGACCTTGTTAGTCAGTGAGTATTATTCTTTTGTATCTGTAAAGCAATCACTTACTCATATTGTGTATGATATAGAGTGATGCTTCCATTCTTTCTCAAGCAAGAACGCCAAACAATCAACGTGGAAAAGTTGCCACAAACGCTTGTAGCTTCAGTGACAAGATTCGAAGTACGCGATTTTCTCACCAATATCGATCCTATTGGAGATGATTTCAGAACATCTCCACTTGCACGTGGTCTCCAGGAGATGGCATCGGCTCGTCGTTCATCGCGTATGACAGGTCGGCTATCAAGATTATCATTCTCAGTTCCACGTACCAGCGCAGCACAAGGTGGCGGAAAACGACGCTCATCCATCATGTAAGTGATTTCATCATTCAGAGAGCATGTGTCATGTTTTAATCATGGCATTACCACAGGTCAACTGTGAGCGCCCATAGCTCAGTGTTAACGGATGAGCCAACATTGGATGATCCTGAGGAACCCTTAGTCAAGTACGGTGATGAATATGAGATCAATGTGGCCAAAGAGAACAAGGATGTGGTGTTGGAGAACCTCAAGGTCTTTCGCTCAGTGTTCTTTTTCAAGGTGAACAATCCGTTACGCAAGACATGTACACGATTGGTGGAATCATTTGTATACAATACAACCATTGTCTTTTTCTTGTGCACAAGCGTTATGCTCGCCATATGGGATGATGCCACACATCGACTTGGGAATCCGGAATGGTCATATTGGGCAGAGCGATATCAACGTGCTATGCTGGTGGTCTTTTGGATTGATAGCTTGATTCATATCATCTCGCGTGGCGTATTCGTACTCCCTGGATCATATCTACGCAGCATGTGGAACGTGTTGGATTTATTGGTGCTATCAGGGCAAACGCTCGTCTTCCTCGTGGTGGAAAAGTCTCATTACCGTGAAAGCCTTTTGCGTGTTCTTCGTACTCTGCGATCTATGCGGCTGGTGTATTATGTTGAAGACATCCGGGTTATCTTTCTGGACTTGGTGCACGGTTTACCTTCTATCATTGATGCAATTGCTCTCAACACATTGGTGTTTGTCGTATTTGCTATGTACGGCTGCTATATCTTCAGTGACCGATTCGCTGCATGCAATGATACCGATTCTATTGGTGCTATGAGCGAGTGTCATGGCGAGTTCAAAACCGATGATTTACACATCCTCGTGCCACGGGTGTGGGACAACCCTTATCAATACTCATACGATACATTTGCAACATCGATCCTGCATCTCTTTGAATGTGCTTCAGGCGAAGGCTGGGTAAGTGACAATATCACTCGTATGTATTCATGCATCATATTCATATCATGCTTTTGGAAAGATCATGTCCCTTTTCACGGCGATGAGTGTTTCCCCGGATTTGAAAGCGCAGCCGAGTTTCTACTGGGGATCCAATTCCACATGGCATGCCCTTTATTATATTTGCTTTATGTTTGTCATATCCCTTTGTGCCATTCAGCTGTTTATTGGTGTCATTCTTGAAACATTCAAGCAGCGTCGAGGTATATCTTCTTTGACCAATACACAACGCCAATTTGAAGACCTTCAGCGGCAACTCTCATTGATCAAGCCCACTCGAAAAGCGACTCGTCCACCTTCAGGATCAATACGGGGATTATGCTACGATATTGTTATCGACAAGCGTGGAAAGTTTGCAAAATTCATGTCGCTTGTACTGGTGTTGAACATTTGTAAGCACAGCTCACACATGATATGGATGGGAAGTGAAAGCAAGATATTTATTAATCATGATCATAGTTACGTTTTCATTGAGCCATAATCATCAAACAGAAGCCTTTTCATCTATTCAAGGTAATCATACTGACGAAAATTGTGACATCAGTAGCTCATCTATCTCTGCAGAACATCTCTATCATGTCTTCCTCGGGCTGTATATAATCGAGATCCTACTCAAAATGGGCGGGCTGGGACCACGAAAGGTAAGTAGCCAGCAGGTAGACTAAGAAAACATCCATGCCAACACGTTGATCTAGTGGCTATCCTCCAAATGGAACCTATACGATGGGGTCATGATAAGCACAGGCAAGTGATGATATTTGTGATTTATACGAGAGTAAGCTTTGATCATACGTTGACAAGTAGTACTATTACTCGACGTTGTCAAGGAAACGGCGGGAATCAATGTGAGTAACAATGACCTGCGACGTGTATAAATCGAAGCTGACCTCTGAGCACATTTTAGTACTTCCTTGGTATCATCTTCAAAGTTGCCTTGGTGGGTATCCCTTTCCGGTTGGCACAAAGGATTGAGTCTTTGGATACACTATTTCGGTCGGTAAAGTGAGTACATGAGCTTGGATCGTCTCAACAAACGAGGATATTGATCAAAACGTGTTACAGGCGAGCCATGCCAAGGATCATCTATATCACATGCGCTCTTGCAGTGGTCATGATATGTTTTGCGATTATCCTCGAAGAATTGTTTACTACGACACGCTATGGTCCGTATGGCAACAACCACGCAAACTTTCGGAATTTGCCAAATACCTTGCAAACGCTCTGGCGAATCACTACAGGAGAAAACTGGGCATGTATTGATGGCAAGTGACATGTTACATTGGTCTAACCAATAACTGTTACAGGATTTCTTGATGCATGACTTTGCTGTACAATTCCCTAACTGTGTCAACGACGCTGATTGTGGATCACCAGTAGCAGCCATTGCAATTTTCGTTGTGTTTTATGTCGTGTGTACCTACGTGTTTGTCAATCTCTTTACTGTGGTATGTATATCAATGATATGACTTGGGGGCATTATCAACTAAAAATACGCATAGGTGGTGATCAACAACTTCTCGTTTACGTTTGATAACCGGAATCAATTCACCTTGATCACGCGCACCGACCTAAGAAAGTAAGTACTGAAATTTTTAAAGGAGTTGCTGAAACTCATCTAGGGTTCTTTTTCGAATAGTTTCAAACATGCATGGGCAGAATTTGATCCAAAAGCAACAGGGTACATTCGCCGAAAAGATATTCCTGGTTTCCTGAGAGTAAGTGTGAGATGATCCCTATGACTGATCTGGACTAACGTGGTTGCACAGAACCTAAAGGGTGTATTGGCGATGCGCATTTATGAGCCGGAGCATAGCTTAAAGAATCTACTAGAGGCCAGCAATGAGATGGATGCTGATGTGGCTCATCTTGCTTCAGTACCAGTCCGGCGAAGTATCACTCAAGCGGAGCCGAATATTATGGGCGAAGGGTTCTACAACTTTGAAGAAGTCAATCGGCGCTTATCCAATATGGATGTGGAAGCTGTGAGGGAAAACAAACGGCATTATGACTTGGTATATCAAGTGAGTAATCAAAAGTTGGATTGCTATCACGTGCGGGATGTTGACATATAATGTAGGAAATCATGCTTGCTTCAAACGCCCGGGGTATCGCTTTCCATGACATGTTAGAAATCTTGGCTATGCGCCTTGTTGATGTATCCAAATCTCTCACGTAAGTAACAAACGGATTTTATATGCAAGTTCCCTTCCCAATCAAAAACCATTTGTCATTTCAGGTTCGACGCACTTGTACATTATGCTCGAAAGCAAGACAAGATCGTGCATATGCTTGCGGCAAAGAAGGCTAAGAGTCTAGTGACAATGCTTGTACAGAGGCGTCAATATCTTAAGGAGCGAGAACGTATGCGTGAACATCAGTTGCTTGACTTGGGTCTTTTGGGAGGTCTACTTTCACCGCGTGCTGAAGAGCCCGAGATGGATTTACAACAAAAGCAGCATCAACAACAATACCAACGTACTCGTGCAGCTAGCTTGCCACACTCACGTGCAGGCAGTGTCTGTCAAATAGGAGGATCACCAGGTATTGTGCTTGCCTGTGTGATACATTCTATGCGTTTTTTCGTGAAAGCTCACTTTTAGGACTAGTGCCATCCATCTTTGTCGATCAGCCGCCCCAGCCACAACCACAGCCACAACCACATCTACCTGCAAGAGAGCCTGCAAGACTGCCATCTCCTAGCATTGAGAGCCAGGTTTCCTCATCTACGTCGCTTATGCCACCTAGACGTGGTTATCATCAACACCCAGAATTTTCCCCAGAAGCTACTTTCCATGAGCCTTTATACGATACATCGATAGACACGTTTACGCGATATTATGCGAGCGACTCGAACATTGATATGCAGCCCCACGACGCAAAAACATTGGTAGCACAATTGGAAAACGATCCTTGGTCAGGTATGACAGTGCGGTACGCTATATGTTCCACATGTGCGCTCATGCTTAACTTTATTATCATAGACATGCTCAAGGATCAAGGCATAAAGGAGAACGGGGCTTAGCTATCGAGTTCTTCGCGCGCAACCCTTCCCTGGCATCTCAGCCTCGTTTGCTATATAGATTGTAGATCTTCTCCACCTCATTTCATGTAGATATTTTTCTCCTCACAAAAGATCATGTTAATACATTTCTTGTTTCTTGTATGCTTTGCATTAGAATTGGTATATGGACTTCCTCCGTCGTCGGATTTCTTCGTTAGCATTATATCACCCTCAGCTACATTGCCGTATTCCATCATGGCAACACCTACACATTCATCGCATTCCATCATGGCATCATCTAAGCATTCATCCTACTCGTCATTCTCCATATCAACATTAATGCCAGGTACACCTTTGTTTATCCATTACATTCCCCCATGCTCAATGATCCATACAGGTGTCATTAGCAGCAACAGCAGCAGCATATCCATTCCAACCACAAGTTCCACACCAACAGCGGTATCCACTCTATCACCTGATATATCCAATCCAACACCCAACACCTCACTGGTAATATAATGACGATCAAGGTTGATTCGCACACCATCTCATAATAGAAATCGAATAGATCATTGGCGTCGTTTTCGGTGTTGTGGCATTCCTTAGTCTTGTTGGTGGACTAGTATTTGCGATTCTCGCTCATAAACGTCGACGACAAAAGCACAAAGATATGGAATTGTTGTTGAATGACGAAATATTTGACGATAAAACACATTCTGCTGATGATTTATTGGCAAAAAACCACACTGCAAGAGAAAGAGATTAAGCTATATAATAAAAAAAAGTGATCATCCACGCAATCAGTAAAGCTCTCTTTGATAACCTTATCGATCCTTCTTACCTTATTTCTTCTTGGAGACACCGACGGTGCGACCACGACGGCCAGTAGTCTTGGTGTGTTGACCACGGACACGGACACCCCAGTAGTGACGAAGACCACGGTGAGCACGGATCTTCTTGAGACGCTCAAGATCCTCACGGAGCTTGGTGTCAAGACCGTTGGAGATAGCTTGGCTGTACTTGCCGTCAACAACATCCTTTTGTCTGTTAAGGAACCAGTTGGGGATCTTGTATTGGGCGGGGTTCTGAAGAATAGTAACGATGCGCTCCAACTCTTCGTTGCTCAATTCGCCGGCTCTGAATGATACAAAAGGTGTGCGTGTCTAAAGTCAGTGGTATGTTGCATTGGGAAAAAAGTGGTAGAAAATATACCTCTTGTTGAGATCGACATCAGCCTTCTTGCAGGCAATGTTGGCGAAACGACGACCGACACCCTTGACGGAGGTCAAGGCAATGGTAATCTTGTTCTTGCCGTCAACGTTGGTGTTGAGCAAACGCAGAATGTGCTGGAACTGATTCCTCTCGGGAACAACAAGCGACTATTATCACACCCATCATGCGATTAATATTCATCCATTCATCCATTCATTCATCCATCCGTCCTTCATCTCCTCCATCCATTTCATCATTCGCTTTCTTTCATCCTTTGATAACACTTACCATCTTGGATCGGGAAGGGGAGTGTATAGGTTGTCGCTCATCGATGCTTTTGGAGGCAGCCGACACTGGCGGTATTCGAATTCACGTCTCAAACAACCAATTGCTCAACCATTGGCTCTTGACAACAACCTTGTCGCCATGCAACACACCTACAGTCTCGTGTCTATGGCAACAAAATGAATAGTGATGGTGCATTTGTCAGGTAAATATACCATCGTAATCATTCGCGATAGATAACCCTTTTGACTGCGTGTTTGCATAGGACGAGATTGCTACTTTGGTTGGCTGGTGGCACATTTCGGGCATTGTTATGCATGCAGGAGCAGCAGCAGTGTATCCATTTCTCCACAAATCTTTAATACTTTTACACGGTGCCATTGCTTGTATAGTCGGTTGGATCAAGAATAAACTGAATAAAAAAATGGAATGGTACAGGTACAACCATATGCAAAAAGTAAACATTAGCCGTGTGTGTATTTTAGCAGAGAAGCACCGAGATTGTGGACATAGACAAACAACAACAAATGTTTGTTTCACGTACTCCAGATCATCAACAACCACGTGCATTAAATCTGCAATGATCTTGCATCGATAGAAAGTTTCGAATCATAAAACACGACCTGCCGTCTTCTTTATTCTGTGCTCTTTTTCTCTCTCTCCTCTCTCCTCTCATCTTTTGAGTATTTGGATCATACATTATGGTGGCAACAGCAACATCGCCATCATCTTCACCCAGTCGTAGTAGCAGTTTTTTCACAACAACCAGCTCACATGATGATTCCACGGTCTTAGCTGGTGGTGGAGCTATAACATTACCCAATCATAAAGATTATGGTACTCTCGTCAACAATAATGAGCTTGAATCTGCCAATCCTTCTTCATCTCCACAAGCCAACATGGGTGCTTTGCAAGCTGATCGCCCTGGATATGGCACTTGCTCGATTCTCAGCTCATCCATGAATTTGGTAAATGCCATGATGGGATCTGGTATCATTGGTTTGCCACTTGCCCTGCACCTTTGTGGTTTCTGGGCCGGTATAGCAATGTCCATCACCATTGCTGGGTTGACATGCATGGCAATGCATCTACTAGTCCTTTCGGGTGTGCGCTCCGGTCAATACACGCTCGCTGATCTCTGTCGCGTAAGTCTACTCGGTCGCCATGGTGGCCAAGCCATCAACTTGATGCTCGTTTTTCACACCGCTGGTACAGCTGTGTCATATTACATATGCAAGTATAAATACCATCTTATCAACGAGGAGGCATAGTGATTGACCATAAAAAGATAACGTATATAGTGCTTGGTGATATGCTTCCACAGCTATTAGGAGGTTGGCTTCCATGGTTCGCGGATCGACATATAGCCGTTGTTTGTTTCGGTTTACTATTTGTGAGTTGTTTTTTTCACGATGAGTAGTAGTAGTAGCGGGGATGACAAATATCATTGTGCATGTGGTTTCTAAACATCTTGGTGTAGAGTTTGCCTCTTTGTTTACCACGCTCGGTCGCACCGCTTGCAAAATGGTCCACGATTGGTGTGCTGCTCTTGCCTTTGGTCATTATTGGTGTCGCTATCCGATTGCCTGCATACTATACACCATTTGAGGTTGTATGGCTCAACCCATCCCTTGATCAAGTTTTCAAAGGCTTGGCTATTATGGGGTTGTCGTATGGTTGTTCACAAAATGTCTTTGGTGTCTTTTTAAGCCAACGGGATCAACGCCCTTCACAGTTTCTTAAGGCTGATGTATTATCCATAAGCATCGGTTTTATGCTCAACATGACATTTGCAGTCTTTGGCTATTTTTGTTTCGCTGGAGGCCATGCCGCCATCAATGCCAACGTTCTTTTAAATTTTCCTGCCAACGATAGTATCATCAACTTGGTTCGATTAACCCTTGCAGTTTTCATCGCATTGACAATACCGTAAGTAACACCTGTTATTGATGCAGTCATTATGCTGACAATGTTTATCATCAGGCTGGCTCTTCATCCTTGTCGCGAATCATTGCAAAAGATGCTTGGCCACAATACCGAGGGACGACTCCCAACAACAAAGCAACATTGTATCGTAACACTCTCAATGTTTTGCGTTGTGTTGTGTCTAGGAGCTACCTTGACAGAGCTTGGCACCGTATTTGCCATCATTGGCGGTGTATCCACCACTGCAATAGGTAGCGTATACATACAACAACATTAATACTGTATTGAAACCCCACCCTAATCTCTTCTTGCACTTTAGGATTCTTGCTGCCTGGAGCAGCGTATGTGCGTATTTTCTTACCCGAGCTGCTGTGTGGTGAGCTTTTCAGATCCCCAGCTGACCAAAAGGTGGTGGGCTCGTGGCCTTTGATGTTAGGTGCATTTACATTAGTTTTTATTAGTATGCCAATCATGTACTTTGCTATATTAGATGCGGTATTATAAAAAGTCGAGTATATTTTTCACCGTGTATATATTCATGCAAGTTTTTAAATGAATGAAGTTAATCAGCATGTCGAATCCCAGCGTCTGACAAAGTTTGACGATGGAGGTGGACAATCGCAGAGGTGTGCACTACTTGCGTTCCGTCCATCCATCGTCTCTCCTATATTTGGACCCTCCGATTGATAAAAACATCATAGTGAAACGTGCGATTTTTAAATGAATGAAGTTGATCAGCATGACTCAGCGAACCTGCTTACCAAGTTTCAAGTCCTAGAGTGGGGATCCCAAGGTAATTCATAGTAATTGACATTTCATGATTTTGGACGGGTGCGGAATTTCCGTCAGTCATAGTCAATCCCACATTACACCTTCCCATTCCACATTTTCAAATGAAGCATGGGTTCTTTATTATGACAAATTGATCAGCATGTCCAAGAGCATCTTGTGTCAAAGTTTCAGGTTCGAGAGAGGCAATCTCAAGGTTATGGGCCGTCCACACTCCATATATACCGGTCCGTTCATCATCCGACGCTCCCATTTTATTTCTCACAATGAAGCCTGCGACTTTAATATGAATGGAGTTGATCAGCATGTCGATGCCCAGAGCCCTGAACAAGTTTCACAATGGAAATGGACAATTGCGGGGGTGTGCACTATGTACCCTACTTGCGTTCCATCCGCCTTATATTTGGACCGGCCGATTCATAAAATACCATAATGAAGTATGCGGTTTTTTAATGAATGGAGTTGATCAGCATGATTCAGCGAACCTTCTGACCAAGTTTCAAGTTCAAAATGGGCAATCCCAAGGTAATTCATACTAAATGACATTTCAAAGAATCCGGCGCGTACCCCATTTCCGACCGCCCATAGTAAACCCCACATTATACCCTCCCATTCAAAATTTTGAATGAAGTGTGGGCTCTTTATTAATACAAAGTTGATCAGCATGACCAAGAGCATCTTGTGTGAAAGTTTCATGTTCGAGAGAGGCAATCTCAAGATCATGGATCATTTACAGTGTGCATGGATTTGTAGGGCAGTGCCTGACCAATTTAATTCCACCTCTTCCACTCCACGCTTCTTGTCTCTTCCTCCCATTCTCAGTTGTTGACCCATTCAACTACAGTTACCAGCTATGTACGAATGATTGCCCTGCTTTGAACCATCATGTCAAGCCTACGACTGTCCTGATCTTATTTGTCTTCGACTGAATGGCAAGTCCGTGGTGCGTACACGCCAAGACAGCAACCGCGTTTCTTGAACCACACCTTCTCTTGCACTCTCATCTCCCGCAACCAATCGTAACAGCATTCATGGCAGTACTTGCTATTGGCGAGATCTTCACTCCATTGTACTCAAACAGCGTTCACAGCCATGTCACTCCACTACAACACACGTTCTCGCACACCCCTCTGCCACGACCAATCGTAGCAGCTCTTGTATTAGCAAGGTCTTTAAATTACTTGCAGCAACTTGCTTTGATACATACGGATTCCAATGGATGAGATGGCATATCAGTTATCGAATTCAGCACACTACAAGCAATCATCACCTGGTTGAGCTGCGATGGAAGAAGGTATTGACCAACAACCGGATCGAAAAGGGAACATTCACCAGCAACCACATGGCTCTTTTCAACCAACATATTGCATTTGATGGGTGGATGCAATCAACTGCAGTGATGAGATACCCTGGAATGTCGCTTTGGATACTTGAAGCGTTGTCCGCAGGAACGATCACCGTAGATATGGCTGAGGATGATGATGGACGGATGGGATGGGATTGACCAAGGGCTTATATCTTTGACAAGAGGAGTTTTGCAACTGTGGATGATATGGAATACTCAAATCAAATCATGCAGCAACTATTTCCAATCACGGATGAAGGATGTTCATGACGGCAGCAACCAAGAATACAATGACACAATTGTCCCTGTTCCCCTCTATGTGATTCACCCGTATCTTATTCGATTTGCAACATTATTCCTTCATCACATTTACTTGATAAACATTCACACTACTATATCTTTTCTTCGACTTATCCATTGAATGAAAATTGGATTCAGGATGGTATTTGGAGGGCTGTGGTATCAGCTCATATATGTTGGATGTGGGTCACTTCGTGGTTCCTGGATTGAAAGGGGGGAAATAGTAGCTTGAAGGCAGGAAAGCGAGACTGGATCATTTACATCATCGTATGTATCGAGATACCTTTGTTCTTTTGTGACAGTATACTTTCTCTTAAGCTTCTGATTCACATGATGATACATGAATGTAATCGCTATTCTCATACGCTTGTATTGTAAAGACAATGAATTCAGAGTGAGGGCCCAACATCATATGCAGCGCATGTTATATAAGCTTGGTTCATTGTAAGCTTATTTCATTATGTTCAAGAAAGAGTGAGCTGTGATAGAATGTAGCACGAATACGTGAACATGTCGTGCATACCTACGACAAGTTTCAGCTAACACTATCCTATGCAACCGTAACCAAGAACAAACCATTCCAACGGGCTATCATAGCGGGCCTTACTACAGGCATGTTGTTGGATGGAGCTTCTTCATGCATCTCTCCACCAATAGGAACGACCCCTCAAGTCTAACTCAGTAACACAAACACGCCCCTCTGCATCTTTGGCTCTATCAAGGTCTAGCTAGTTGACAATGAACAAACACCACTTTTATATAGCATCTCAGTTACATCATATGTAAAACATAAAAACGCCCATATCTCAAAACTTTACCATGAAGCATGAGGCCTTCAATAGAACAAAGTTGCTCGGCGAGGTCGAAAGGATCTTGAGTAGAAGTTTCACGATCAAACTCGCCGATCCCAGATTTTGCAATGTCACCACCAGCTAAAGGAGATTGTGGGTCGACCTCTTGAATTTTTTTTCGACAAGGCTGGTGGTGACATTGGGTGAATCTGAGATCGGCCACGACTATCGTAAAACTTCTACACAAGGTGCGCTTGACCCAGCCGCACAACTTTGTTCGATTGAAGACCCCACGTTTCATTGTAAAGTTTAGAGATACAGGTAACTTTATGTTTTACATATGCTGTAACCATAATGCTATATGACAAGTGGTGTTTGCTCATTGGGAAGTATCATGCAAATGAGCTGTGTTGCACAAAGAAGTCCGTCTGCATCTTCGGCTCTATCGGGGTCCACCTACTTGACAATGAACAAAGACCACTTGTCATATAGCATCACGCTTACAGCATATGTAAAAACATAAAGGTGCCTGTTTCTCCAAATGTCCATAATGATGTGTAGAGGCTTTATGAGAACGATGTTGATCAGTATGACCGAGAGCACCTCCTGACCAAGTTTCGAGGTCGCCATGGGCAATATCGGCGCGCACGGCCATACACCCTATTTATGTTTTCATCCATTCGTCGTCTCTCCTATATTCAAGGTTTTCATAATGAATTCTGGGGTCTTTATGGGAACGAAATTGCTCGGCATGGTCGAAAGGGTGTTGTGTGAAAGTTTCAGGTTCGAGGTGGGCAAGCTCGGGGAACAGGAG